>NW_020868707.1:1077318-1087318 GCF_003789085.1 Penaeus vannamei
TATTTTGAAGGGATTTGGAGATGACAGGTGGAATGGGATTAGTGCTTTTGTGCTAGAGTGATAGAGACTGCCTCGTTGGCGTGGGTTTAAGATAGGTATTGCTTTGTTAGGATTGGAAGATGGTGACAGGTGGAGTGAGTTTAAAGTTTTTAATTTGATTTCGGTACCAGCTGTGTTAGATTTTTTCTGATGAGACTTAAGATGGTGCATGCTTTAAATATAGGTTTTACTTTAATAATAATCGAAGATTTTAGATTATAGGTTTATGACATAGGCTTTCCTTTGGAGGATTGGAAGATGGTTTACATGTGGAGTGGATTTCAAGTGTTTTGAATCGGGTTTAGGTTCCAGCCGAGATGGAATTTTTCGACAGTTGGGTTGAAATTAACCTGGTTTTATTATGACTGGGCTAATAGGCAATGTCAGCTTGGCGGGATCACAGGCTAGTTTTACTTTAATATTACCTCGAGATGGTGGCAGAAAGACTGGAATTGAACTGATTTTAGAGATGACTGGTAGAGTGTTTATGAGGTTGTAAAGTCATATAAAGTAAAAGCAAGATTTTCTGTATATCTATCGACAGTTGTTGTTATTTTGCTTAATAAGATAAGGTGGTTTGTTTGATAAAATTAGACGATTTTGCCAGCGGGGTTAGAAGGGCAAAAGGCAAAAAATTTAGTTAGAACTGTTTTTTTATGAATGGGAGATAGTGGCCGGGGAATAGAGTGAGTGAACCTGTTGCTATGTGAAATGTTTAAGCTTTATATAAAAGAGATATATATAAGTAAATTGTTTTATATAATAGAGATATGTTTGGATCTCAACTGGACTCGAGGATGGTGACCCGATAGTTGAGGTAGGTAGTACTGAGATGTTATCTGTCCGATAATGACTGATAGGTGTGGCCAGATGGGTTACGATTTGAGTTCCTATGACACAGCTCAACGATAGAGTCACGTTGTTATATTTTCACTCAATATTTATAAGATTATATTTGCTATTGAATTTGGAGTATTGGATGATCTACAATGAAATATATATTGATTTAAGACATGTTTAAGGTCATTGTAAATGGTGCCAGAATGTTTAACAGTAAATGATATATTGAACTGAATATGAAATTGGAGAAAAATGAATTTGAAAAATGGTTGAAAAGGAGGAAGATGTGATATATATATATATATATATATATATATATATATATATATATATATATACATATAATATACATATATATATATATATATATATATATATATATATATCCTTGATTTATGAATGCTGACAGTACATTATTTAAGCAGGAAAACATCTTAGACAGTTGCTATGTATGGCTTTAAACAAGATGCCATGATGGAAAAGAATATTCGTTATAAAGTCCCCATAGAAATGGTCTGTCGGATAGTCGGAGGGGAAATAAATTACATAAAAATTGTTCATAACCAGTGATTTATGATAAATGAGATTATTCCAAAGAATTATACGACTTCGAAATTTCCGAATCATATGTTGCGGGACGAAATCTGTGATTAAAAAAGAAAAGAATACGCATAGATGTGTATATATATATAATATATATATATATATATATATATATTCATATATACACATGTGTATATATGTATATATATAATATATAATCATATATATACATACACGCGCGCGCACACACACACACACACACAAACACACACACTTATAGATAGATAGATAGATATAGATATAAATATATGATTAGAGATAATGTCTTTAAAGTTATTTCCATATATAGGATATATATCAAAATACCTTTGAATTAAAAACACACACACTCATATATATGTATAGGTTGATAGCTAAATAGCTAGATATGATTAGAGTTAAGAATGTCTTTAATGTTATTTTTATTAAAAGAAATATCTAAAATATGAATTCAAAATAAACAGAAGAAAAACATGCATCCACAAAACAAAGTAATAAAAACGAATAAATACGCATTTGCATATTCTGACAGTTTTCTAAGTCTTTTTCACGCTTTTTCGAATAAGGACGAAAGTCAAATATACAAAGAAATATAAAGGTGAAAAAGCATAAGCACCTGGTTTGTTATTTCTTATTTTATTGATTAGATCTACATGAAATTCCGACTTCATGTCATTGGATTTGATTCCATAGTAAAATCATTCATGGAATCGAAACTATAAAACACACCGAATCGTCCATAATTTAAGGACAATTCAAAATCACGATCGAAACATTTCGCTGAACAGACCAAGTAAAACATAAATAAACTTCCATAATTTAACGGCTCATTCAAATTTCATAATCTAACGACTTATTCAAATTCACAATAATTCATTCTATGGTACGAGAGGCTCTAACAAAATCTATATTGTGATTCGTAAATGATAAAGCGACCCAGTTATCAATTATCAGATAAATTGATAAAAAAAATACCGAGTAATTTTAATCACACTGTCTCACGGTATTTTTGCGCGCCAAGTTTGATCCTCCAAACGTTAAAGAATATAGAAAAAAAATGTTTATACACATCTGGACATTTCAGTTATACGACAAACGGTATCACATAGATATTGGTATCCCATAGAGAGACAGTGGGTTTCTAAGCGCCGTTGTTGTCTAGGCAGAGGAAGCAAGAACACCCTGATTTTGTTATAGAAACTATACAATAGGTTATCCTACAGAGAAAGAGAGGGGGGGAGGGGGAGAGGGGGAAAGAAAACAGACAGACAGATAAACAGAGAGAGAGAGAGAGAGAGAGAGAGAGAGAGAGAAGAGAGAGAGAGAGAGAAGAGAGAGAGAGAGAGAGAGAGAGAGAGAGAGAGAGAGAGAGAGGAGACAGACAGACAGACAGATAGACAGAGAGAGAGAGAGAAGAGAGAGAAGAGAGAGAGAGAGGGAGAGAGAGAGAGAGAGAAGAGAGAGAGAAGAGAGAAGAGAGAGAGAGAGAGAGAGAGAGAGAGAGAGAGAGAGAGAGAGAGAGGCAAACGACAAACAGAGAAAGAGGCATAGTGAGGCAGAGGCAGAGACACACAGAGAGTGAGAGAGAAAGAGAAAGGAAGAGGGCGAGACAGAAAGAGCGTGTGTTAGTGTGTGTGGTGTGAATGTGTGTGTGTGTGTCTGTGTAAGAGAGACATACTATACGGACAGACAGACAGACAAACAGAGAGAGACTAAATGATTTCAACATCCTTGCAACACACGGAAAGACAAGGCCGGCAGCGTGTTCTCCAAGATATTTATGCTTGTCTACCTGTGGTTACTGACCTTGCAACGGCAGGGTGAACAGGCGTTTAAGATGATACATTACTTTACTATCAGATTTATAATTAAAGTATCATAGTATAGGTAACAGAAAGGCGTCCTTAAGTGGGTATAGTGAAACGTAGCTGGATAATCTGTGATATGTAATGGGCATCTTAAGATATCATTCTACAGTTGTTTAAGATTTCCATTGTTTTCTAGCATACATTTGTTCATACATATTCATCTTTTCTAGCTGTCTATCTATATGCGCACAGAGATAGATGTATACATAACAGGATATCATGCACAATAATATCAATTAACCAAGATATTTATAACCAAACAGGATTTTACGAAACTGACACATTCAGCAATACTTCAGGACAAAAAGCAAACCAGAAGGGCTATAACATTCACGATATTAAAGAAGCAAAATAAATCAGTAGATTTAGTTTAGCTAGCATGAGCTATACTGAACAGATTTTTCGTTTTTTTACCCTGATAGCCTTTAATCAATAATTAACAATTCTATCGAATAAACACGATTCAACATATGCTTATCATGCCACTCGTACCCTTAAAAGGAAAGTTTGTGAAAACTGATATGTTGACAGCTATCTGAAACAATCTGTATCAATCTCTGTTATCTAAGGAATTATATTCAGAATGATAAAATCTTTTTGTTTGGTTACATTCCATTATATCAAAAGAAATTTAACTACTTGCAATAGAAACCTGTGCTAATGCGTTTATTAAACAATGCGAAAAGTATATCATAATGCATAAAGAAAACTATCGCCCCAACTGAAAAAAATCTTTACACACGAGATCCCTAACTGACACGTGAGTGAGAAATGTAACCGACCGGATGAGAAACTACATAAACACGTCTCCTCGCTCTTATATCTATTTCCTTCCACACTTTCTCTTTCTTCCACTCATATTATCCCTCTGTTTCTTTTCACTATCCATCCTCATCTATCCCTACAACCCGAAAGCACTTGAAACTGGCCTCAATCGTATGTAAATTTGTCCATATAATCAGTCCACAGTTATTTATTATTTATTACCAGCACCTGGCCATGAAGTGACATCAAAATGAACAGTTAATGACCCTCCCTCAGACCTTGGCAAATTCGACCTTCTTAACATCCGTCCGCTGATGTCTCTTCCGATAGCTTTGGAAACGGGACCCGGGAAGTAAAAATCAGGAGAGACGAGGAATTAAAGGGAAAAAAATATTTGAGGACACTTTAAAATGAAATTGGGCTACTAGAAATACGAAAATCAAATATCTGATATTAAAGATATCACTGAAGTTAATATATTATCCTGGAATACAATAATTATCGGTAATTGCCCAGGCCAGTCACCTTGAAATCAGAGGTTGGAAAAGTAGACTGGGTGGAGGGACAGGACTGGGAAGAAAGCACGAACTAGTAACAGTAATAATAATATAGATATTAATCATAATTATAATAGTGTTATTGATAGTACTAGTAGTATTGATACGGTCAATAACAATGATGATAGTAATTGTAAAAAAAATAATATTGATATTATTATAGATGTAATAATAATGATACTTGAATAATCATCGCATCATCATAATAATAGTAATAGTAATGATTATGATTAATGTCATTATTATCATTGTCATCACAATGATGTTAAAAATAACAATAATAACAAAAATAATAGCAATAATGATAATAAAATTATTATTGTTATTATGATTATTATTATTGTTATCATTATTATCATTATCAATGTTATTCTTACTATTGTTATCATAATAATTCTTCTTATCATCATTATCATTATTCATATTATTACTGTTATCATTATTATTATTATCATTATTATTAATAACAGTAACAATAACGATTTTCATGATAACAATAATGATAATAATATTGATAACAATAATACTAATACTGCTAATTGTGATGATAATAACAATGATAACAATAATGATAATGATATCAATGATAAAAGTAATCATAATAACAATAAAACTAATGATAACAGTAACAATTATAACAATAAAAATAATGACAATGATGATGATAATTATGATAGCAATGATAATGAGAACAATGATATTGATGATACTATTACAAATACTACTAAAACGGTGATAATGATAACAATAATGACATTGATACTAATTAATTATGATAATAATAATGATAATGATATTGATAATAATAGTAATCATAATAGCAAAAACAACAGTGATAATGATGTTAATGATAATGATAATAACAATGATGATAATAAAAAATTATAATGATAACGGAAATAACAACAATGATTAATATATCAAATAAGCAATTACAATAATAATAACGGAACCAATATAATAATGAAAATAACATTAATGACCATGAGAGTACATGATGATGATAATAATAACACAACAATAATAATAATTAGGATCATAATGATAGAGATATATCAGTATTGATAATGATAAGAATGAGAATAAAAGTAATGAAAAAATGATAATAATGATAATAGCAACAATAATAACGATAATAATCATGATTTGTTCTATAGGGTTTTCTACCATAGCATCAAACAGAGTAGGGTGTTTTGTCATTCATAACAATAGTAAAAACAATGATAATAAAATAGTAATAGAAATAGAACGGTAAAATGATTTAGTAATAATAATAATAATAATGATAATAATAACAACAATAATGATAATAGTGATAACAATAATAATAATAGTAATAATATTAGTAATGATAATAATGATAATGATAACGATAATATTACAATAATAATGATCATAAAACAATGATAATGATACTGATTACAATATTAACAACAATAATTATAATGACAGTAAAAATTAATAATGTTGATAAAAACAATGATAATGACAATGATTATGATAACAGTAACAACAGTATTGAAAATGATAATGATAATAATGAATACTGAATAACAATAATAGCAATAATGATGATAATGCCAATGATAAAAAATGAAAGTAATAATGATAATAATAATCATGATAACGATGTTCATAATGATAACAATTATGGTAATGATAATGATAAATATGATAATTACAATAATGATGATAACGATGATAATAATAAGAAAATAACAATGGTAATAATAATAATAATGACAATTATAAAGACAAAACGATAATAATGATGAAAATGATGAAGATGATAATGATAATGATAACTTCAATATTAATAATGATAACAATAACAACAATAATGGTAACGTGAATAATTGATAATGATAACAATGATGATAATAATAGTAATGATAATAATAATAAAATAATAAGATAATGATAATGATGATAGATAATGGTGATGGTAATAATAACAATAACAATAAAACTTATTATAATAACATTAACAATGATTACCATTATGACAATACTAATAATAATCATTATAATAACAACAATAATGATGATGGTGATGGTTATAATAATAACAACATGAATGATAATAATGTGAATGATGAATATGATTATGATGATTGTAATAATAATGATAACGATTATCATAATTGTAATGATAATAATAATACCAACAATGATTATTATAACAATAGAATATCAATATCAATAATAATGATAACAATAGTAATAATAATCATAACAAAAGTAATAATAACATTGACAATCATAATGATAATAATAACGTCAACAACAACTATAACAGCACGACAACAGCAAAAATAACAACAATGATAGTAATAACAATAACAATAATGGTAGTAACAATAAAGAATAAAGATAGGAACAATAATGAATAAAATTGTAACAATAACTATAATGATGATGAAAATAATTATAATTGTGATAACAATAATCATGATAATGATAATAATAACAGCACACATAAATAATGATAATTGCAATGATAATGATACTGATATTAATCATGATAATAATAATAATGATAATGGAATGATAGTAATAGTGACAAAACTAATAAGTAATAATAATCACAACAATGATGATGATGGTAGTCATGATTATAATGACAATAATGATAACTAGAATCACTCTGAGAGCGCATACCTCCGCCAAGGCAATAGGGTCACTGATGCAATAATGACATTCACACTTTAAGAATTATACTAAAATCACCTTTATCAAGTTTACTGGTGACGTTCGTAAACATAACCTCTTTTGTGGAGGCAAGGCCGCAGGGGTAACTGATGCAATTATTAAAAAAAAAAAAAAGTATTAAATAAAAAAAATCCTAGATCCGGAACACCAACGAATATACGAACAAACTAACAAACGCAACCAAACACACGAGGTAATAATGATGGTATTAACATCGGTCTTAATAATAGTTACGATAATAATAATGAGAATTATAATAATAGGAATAATGACAATGATATCATCATTGATATTAGTAATAATGATAAAGATAACAAGCTAGTAATAATGCTAATAATGTCAATAATAATGATTGTCACAATAATAATATTTGTTATTCTTATTATCATTCTTATTATGGCGATGAAAACAACAATGATGATAATAGTGATAATGATAACAACAACAATGATGATAATAGTGATAATGATAACAACAACAATGATGATAATACTGATAATGATAACAACAACAACAATGATGATAATACTGATAATGATAACAATAACAATGATGATAATAATGATAATGATAACAACAACAACAATGATGATAATACTGATAATGATAACAACAACAATGATGATAATACTGATAATGATAACAACAATGATGATAATAATGATAATGATAACAACAACAATGATGATAATAGTGATAATGATAACAACAATGATGATAATAGTGATAATGATAACAACAATGATGATAATACTGATAATGATAACAACAACAATGATGATAATACTGATAATGATAACAACAACAATGATGATAACCAAAAAACGGTAATGCTGGTATGCTCTTTCTATTACTACGAATGCTATAAATACAAGTCATAATAACCTGCAACCATATTGTATTAATGATAATGATTGTGATAAAAATAATGGTTATGATGAAAATAATGATAACAATAAACAAATAGTAATGATAATAATAATATTAATAATAATGAGAATGAAAATAACAATAACAATAATGAGAATAATGATAATAATAACAATAATGATCATAATAATAATAATAATAACAATAATAATAATGATAATAATAACAATAATGATAATAATGATAAAAATAATGACATCTACAGCAACAACAATAACAATAACAATAATAATAATAATAATAATAATAATAATAATAATAATAATAATAATAATAATAATAATAATAATGAAAATAAGAATATAAAAATAATGATGGTAATGAAAATAACTTTAACAATGATAATAACAAACATCATCATCATCATTATCATCATCATATAATAATGATAACGACGATAACCGCTACAACAACGATAATAATAATAATATGCCAATAACAAGATTAATAATAATGGCAGTGATGGTGATGATAATGATAACAATTATGATAACAATAAGTCTGATAATTGAGGATAATGATAACAGTGATATTGATGATGATGATGGTGATGGTGATAATGATGGTAATGGTGATGATGATTATGGTAATGGTGATGAAGATAATGTTGATGATGATGGTTATGGTAATGATGATAGTAATAGTGATGATGATGGTGATGATAACGATGATAATCTATACAGACAAGATACATGTAACTAGCCATTCATATCAAAATTACCAATTTGTTCAGTGAAAAATAAGGACTTTTTCCTTGAAATCACTGATAAACATTTAAAATCCGAACCCGGGAAAAAATTGGGATACGTGCCTAAAGATACATTTAGAACTGAGCAACAATTTAAGTAGAAAATTTATAGATTAATTTACAAAGAATGACGTGATAGATAGAATGATAGAAATACGATGGGAATAAAACCAACAAGATAGATAGATAAGTAGATGGTAGAGACTTATATTGATAGACATTAAATGTTGAAGATCATTGTCAGTGAACACAGAAGATTGCATTGTCAACATTTGTATAATTGTTGATGATTTCGTCTTTGCTGTTATCGTCACCATTGTCAGCATCACTGTGATTGTCATTATCATTGCGGCCGTTCCAATGTTCATGTTGTGTATTATTTAGAGAAAATTATAATTTAGAATTAGAATTTATAGTTCATAAAAATTAAGTAATGATACTGAAGATATTTCACTCATGTTGGAGTATACTATTGCAATTACACTATTGCAACATGATAAATGATATTATCATCAGTATTATAGGTAAACGAGATGAACAAAGTAAGGATGAAACTGACAAAGACAAATATAGAAATAAAACAGAGGGTAAACAAGTAAGGCATTTAGCTAGGGCGTTTTTGTATAGCATCAGAATTTACATTTATTCACACCTTTTACACATTTGTCACAATGAAATCCGCTTACGCCATATCTCTAGAATCAACAAAAAAAGTATTCGTTACAACTGCTGAACGAAACAGTCTTCCACCACACGTGTTCAATTAAATCTTGACGTGGCAAAGTTAAAGTTTAATTTCTTCGATTCGCAGAGTTTAAGCCGAGGTTGTATACAGACCCTACACATTCTTAGTTTTAATTCTAACCTTGTTCCTATGACATACTGGTACATGTTAATTCTCCTCTGTCATGATATGTGATATATCCCGGATCTATGTAATCCCCTTAAGAGATGATGAA
>NW_020868707.1:1097318-1107318 GCF_003789085.1 Penaeus vannamei
TTCCTTCATTGATTACGGAGATCATTTTCAAATTTACTGCATTAGCACGCACTTTTTTTTTTTTTATCGCCATCTATGTTTTGATGGAATTCCAGAATCAGCTGTTGCTGCTCTGCTTGCACGTGCTGGCAGGCATTCCCGCTTATTCCTTCTCAGTTTACCATGTCTTTGCTGCTGTGTAGGCCTTTGATGGATTCAGCAAAGAAAAATGTGATGTAAAACGTAAACGTAGTTCATTGTCGATTGCGGAGAAAGTAGAATGCTAAAGAAAAAAGAAAAAAAAATATATGTATTATTTAGTTGGTGAACATGAAACTTTATTTGCTTTTCATGTAGTGTTTGAGTTTCTTTAAAGGAGTGATAGATATATACAATATCTGTAACCATAAAAAGATCCATTTTTGAAAATCGCTCCCCCTCAGGCACGGAGATTGTCGGATATAATATAGATAGATACACCGGTTATATATATATATATTATATATATATATATAATATATATATATATATATATATTCATATATATATATTCATATATATATATATATATATATAAACGTATCCATATATATGCGTGTGTGTGTGGACGCACGCACGTGTGTACAAATATAGATACAGATACACCGGTATATATATATATATATATATATATATATATATATATTATATATATATATATATATATGTATGTATGTATTATATGTATGTATATGAATATATATATACACACACACATCTATGTATGTATATATACATATATATATACATATGTATATATTTATATATATATGTGTGTGTGTATATATGTATGTATGTGTGTTGTGTGTGTGTGTAAACACGTACATATGTTTATACCCAGTATATTGCTCGAGTTCAATAACAGTAAATCCGCACCGCGAGTCGTGAATCACTGCAGTGCTAATCTATATTCGGCATCCGTTCAAAGCAGCGGTTTTCGAAGCGAGACGTCCAATGCCCGAACAGTCGCTATGCGAACGCCGCGGTGTCATTATGACTAGTCAAGATCTTCCAAGGGCATGACTGGCATGATGTCGAGATTACGCTTTGAAAGACGTGCAATTTCCACTGCTTTCTTGATACATTTATTTATATATAGACACGTGTTATGTAGATACGTATGTATCTGGAGTGAAATGTCAAAGTGTTGGGTATGTCTAACAGTAAGATATACAAAGGATCTCATATCGTGCAGGAAAATCGTGAAATTGATAACTTTTCGCATTTTGTTGGGTATATGTCTCGCTGCGTCGAATTTTCAGGGGGACCGGGTAACCGAAATGGTACACAAGGTCGCATTGCCCTTTAATTTTCGTCCCAACATTGGGATTGCAATTCAGACAACTAGTCATTATTGAATATCACAACCTTACACTTACTTGTTATATATATATAATATATATATATATATATTATATATATGTATGTATACTATATACATATGTATGTATATGTAAATATATATATATATATATATATATATAATATATATATATATATATATGCATGCAGAGAGAGAGAGAGAGAGAGAGAGAGAGAGAGAGAGAGAGAGAGAGAGAGAGAGAGAGAGGAGAGGGAGGGAGAGGAACAGAGGGAGAGATTATGAGAAACCAAGAGAAAAAGAAAGAAAAGAGATAGTGAAGGAGAAATATGTAGAGTGGTAGGGAGAGGCATATACACGAGTTTGATACACACACACTCACACACACACAAATACACACATACACACTCACACACACACACAATTTATATATATATATATATATATATATATATATATATATGTGTGTGTGTGTGTGTGTGTGTGTGTGTGTGTGTGTGTGTGTTGTATATATGTATGTATGTATATATATATATATTTTTTTTTCTGCGTGCACACGCTCCCTCAAACAGACACACATACGGATATTCATGTCTGTACATTTGTGTGTCTTTTGCAATACCGTCATTATTGATAGGATTGTGGATGGTTCAGTGACTATATTGCATATATCAACAAAAGAAAAATAGTTATGATTTTCTTAGCTAACACATAAAAGTACACAAATACACTTGCTGCACACAACCGGTAGGTGTATAAGCAACCGTGCAAGTGCTGTACTTATGTTATACCTTGAAAAAAAACGGAAAACAAAAACAAGGGCAGACTGACGTATAATTTTTTTTTATAAACACATGTATATGCACACGCTTTGACTGCCTCTTATCAGAATTATTAGATTTCTTGATTTATATTGATATGTGCATCATCCATTATTTTTTCTACCTGACACATTATTTAATTTGATATTTTGATATTCTACCAACAGGTGCGCTAATATCGAAAACAATGGCCGAGTTTTTTTAGGTGCGCTAATATCGAAAACAATGGCCGAGTTTTTTTGTAATGTAAGGACGATTGGGCGCCAAAGCATGCACCAGTAATACCATTGCACCATTTGCTAGAAAAATTTTGGATTTCTTTCTTCATCTTCTATTTTTGCTTCTGCTGTTGCTCTCGTTCTACTGTTCCTGTCTATGTTTGTCTCTCTCTCTCTCTCTCTCTTCTCTCTCTCCTCTCTCTCTCTCTCTCTCTCTCTCTCTCTCTCTCTCTCTCTCTCTCTCTCTCTCTCTCTCTCTCTCTCTTCTTGTACCCTGTGCCCTTTATCCTCAACTCTGCCATCTACCTCTTTTCTTCTCTCCCACTACCCTTTGTCTTCTTTCTTGATTAGTGATGTAAGGACGACTGGGCACCAGAAGCATGCACCAGTAACACCATTGCACCATTTGCTACAAAACCTTGAATTTTATTCTTCATCTTCACTCTGTCTTTTGCTGTTGCTCTCGTTCTTCTGTTTTCTCTCTCTCTCTCTCTCTCTCTCTCTCTCTCTCTCTCTCCTCTCTCTCTCTTCTCTCTCTCTCTCTCTCTCTCTCTCTCTCTCCTCTCTCCTCTCTCCTCTCTCCTCCTCTCCCCCTCCCCCCCTCCTCCTCCCCTCCCCCTCCCCCCTCCCCCCCTCCTCCTCCCTCCTCCCTACCCCTTCCCCTTCCCTCCATCCATCCGTCTCCCCCACCTCCCCCTCCCTCTCCCTCCCTCTCCCCCTCCTTCTACCTCTACCTCTACTCTGTGCCTTGTACCCTGTGCCCTTTCTCCTCTACCCTTTGTCTTCTCTCCATCTCCTTCCCCTCCACCCTCTCCTTTGCTCCCTCCCTTCCAACCACAGAAACTCTCCACCCAAACCGACCACAACTCTCATGACATAGCCATAAAGCCACCTCAACATCCGTCCATGAAGAGCAACTGTCATACTGATCACTCGCATAGAAAAAAATCGTTCGCATAGAAAAAAAATCCAGGTAAATTAAACCATGACTGTAACCCCCCTACCATTCGTTCTTATAAGTCCTTGGCGTTCGCGCATTCACGGGTCCCGAATCCGTGTGAATCCCGTTCCTCCCAAAAAGCCGAGATTGTTGTGCTCGGTGTCAACATGTCTCTCGCAGTGTAGTGTACGCTGCTGTCGGTGAGGTGTCTATAGAGCAAGTCGTGGCAGGTGTTTCTTCTTTACAGCTGTGCTCATGGAGGGCGTTCGACATAGGAAGGTAATAGATGAGTGGGTTTAGGGCTTTCGGTGGCGAATTGGTAGGGTTTTAGGGTGAAATAAGTGAAAATGTTTCGCAGGCTTTTGAGTGATGGTTGGTGGATTTTTTTTTCTCTCTTTTGAGGGAGATTCTTTCGAATTTTTTAAATGGATTTCTCCCCTCTCATTCGATCAAATTGCTTGTGGATTTGTAAATATCTTCCATTTATATCAACGAATTTAAATGAAAACAAAATCGTTATTAGTGTATCTGTACTTGAAGTATGTTTTAGATGAAATATTCCAGGTACTTCCTGCTGCCGGTATATGATTGTGGTAATTACACACGATTTCAGGTCCAGTAGAGTAGCTGTATATCTATCAGATGGTATAATTATACACCAATCATATTTGATGATATAATGAATTACCTGGGGAATCTCAATAACAATCGGGCAGTGAATTTTAAAGACGGAGTTTTACTATTTTTGTCATTGTGATAATGGCTGTTTTTCATCTAAAGTCATAACTTGCATCATCAACCAGAATAGGACTGCATAGGAAAGTGTCATGGCCCCCTTGCTCTTTGCTCCAGCAAAGTCAAGCAAAACTACAGTATGTTTTCACATAAGATGGAGCTTAGACTGGTTGCTGATTTAATAGTAAATCACTAGGGAGGTCAACAAGCTCTATTATGTCAGAATATATATGACTGAACTTTGTTGACCACTGTCCAAGCATGCAGACCATAGTATCATTTGGTGTGCAGGTCTCTATACATTGGTAAGGAGATTGTGGGCCTACCTTTGATTTACTTAAAAAAAAAAAAAAAAAAATTGTACATATTAGTTTAATCTCGTATACTCTATATGACCGTTACATTGTTTTTTTCACTCTGTTCATGATTCGTTATGGGATAATTACCAAGACTGTGATATGTGTTGGAAAGCTTACAGCCTTAGTCTAAGTCAGTTATGACTCACTGACAGGCAATCACAATGGCCTGCATTCACTTGGCATGCAGGCAGAGGCTATCTAGCCTTCATTATGTATATTCTGGCTAGATTGAGTTTGGGCTAGTTCATGCTTATTAGTTCTGTCATGCAAGAATATGATTTACCTTACAGGATTTATTGATTTATTGTATGCCAATATATAGGTTATCACAAGATTTATTTATGTATTATATACCAATATATAAGTTATCACTTCATCAGAATTATTGAATTATCTGTTTCATTATATAAATCCATGTATTGAGAATGATTCATTATATGCTAATTTTAGATATGTTTACTGTGTAATGTCTATCCTCTTACCAGACAATTTATCAGTAAATGGGTATCTCATGGTATATCTTGTGCTGAATTTACTCACATGATGTACAGAGTCTTTCAATTAATTTTGTTTATTTTACATTTATGCTTTGCTGTATACATTTGTTCAGCAGATAATGGGGGTTGTTTGCAATATTTGTTTCTTTTCTGTATGCATACTCCACATAAATTCAGTCTAGTTGCCTGTCTATGGATGTATCTCTATTGTGTTAGCCATCTTTCTTATATGTCTGTATTGTTCTATATGCATTCTTTCCTTTATTGTAATCAGAATCCTCAAAATCAGTCAGAAACCTCCGAATCCAGTTCTTTTGCCAATTGATCTGTCACTTCATCCAAATTGTTATATTCTTTATAGATGTCTAAATAGTTTTTGACGTCAGAGAAACTTTCCACACAGAACAGTGGAAGTGGGAGATGGTGGAGATACAGACACCTGTGCTGCAATTATAGGGGATAGGGATTAGTTGGTTATAGTCACATTACATATCTTCATGTTAAGAAAAAGAGACATTTATGGTGTATGTTTTAAAAGAGTGAAATGGATTATTATATATTTTTTAAGAGAGTGTGAGTAAAAAATATGAAAAAAAAATATAGATGCCACTATTTGTCAGTTGCATGTTGATTTTGTGAGAAGTGTACAGGAAGATAGTATCAAAGTGGAAACATTGGTACAGGTGTTGTCTGGCCACGTTGAATGATAGGAACACCTGTGCACGTAGAAGGGGACCTGGTGGTCATCAGGCTGCCAGTCCTCACAGAACAGCTGATGTAAGAGGACACTCAGGATTTTAACTGAGATTTTACATCAGCGTGGAAGTTATCACAGATACATAGCTGTATTTTCTATTAGTGTTTGTATATATTTTAGAATTGGAATTGAAAAGTTCTATTCAAAATTTAGGATTAGGTTGGTGAACTTGTCACTAATGAGGGCCTGAAAGTGATAAAATACTGATAAAAATTTTTAGTGATATTTTACGATCAAGTCTGAAAACTGATTTGAAATGATGATGGAGGAAAACCCTGCCCCAGTAACGCTAAGGTCTCGTAATGTTGCGGCAAGATTCTTTACCAGGCCAGGCCCTGCAATCCCAAACCAAGCAGAAAAACATTGTATGGTTGATGTTGAAATGGTAATGTTGATTTAGATATTGCTGTTTGTGATATAAGATGACTTATTGAAAATGAACATATAAAAATATGAGTAAATGAGAATAAAAATGGAGGAAAGTAGAGGAGGAGGAGATGAATAATTGAGAATAAGAGAGAAGGAAGAGATTACTAATACAAGTAAGAGAAAAGGAGAGGTTTTTAAGTGAGAGTAGGAGAGAAGAAAGAGGTTTTTGAGTGAGAGTAAGATTGAAGGAAGAGGTTTTTAAGAGTAAGAGAGAAGGAAGACCTTTTTAAGTGAGTAATAGTGCAGAAAGAGGGTTTAAGTGAGAGTAGGAGAGAAGAAAGAATTTTAAATAAGAGTAAGAGAGAAGATTTTTTTATGGGAGAGTAAGAGAGAAAGAGTAGGTTTTTAAGTAAGAGAAAAGGAATAGTTTTTTCAGGGAGAGTAGGAGAGCAGGAAGAGGTTTTTAAGAGAGAAGGAAGAGATGACTAAATGAGAATAGGAGAGAAGGGAACATAGAGGACCTGACAGTAACAGAGAAAGAAAGAGGTGACTAACTGAGGATAAGAGACAGGTAAGAAAGGAAAAAATGACTGTGAGAAAGAGAAAGAGAGGAAAAGAAGTGATGAGTGTGTAACTGAATTGTGTGTCTTGAAGTTGATTCAGTAACTAACTCATTTAACTGCTTGATTGCTCATTCACTTGTTGACATACACCCTGTCACCCACAATCACTCACTAATGTATACTCGCTCACTTATTAGGTAATGAAGGAAAGAGAGTAAATGAATAAATGAGAATGAGTAAAATAGATGATAATTATTTATGAGGTTCATGAGAAATAGGAAGAAGGGAAAGAGGAGAGAAATCTGAAGGAGAAAGATATGTAAAAAGGAGTGAGATATGTGTGTCAAATTATGATGATTATGAGAATATAAAGGGAGAGAAAAATGGAAGATAAATGAAAGGAAGAGAGATGTTTGGAAAAAGATATGAAGGAGAATAAAGAAGAAGAAAAAACATGAGATAAGGGAGAGCTAGAGAAAAGATGTGTGTGTGTGTGTGTGTGTGTGTGTGTGTGTGTGTGTGTGTGTGTGTGTTTTTTTTAGAGAGACACAGTGAGAGTGAGTATAAATGTGAGGATAAGAGAGTAACTGATTGTGAAGGAGTAAGAGATGAAAGAAAGAGGTAGGTGTGGATGAGAGAGGTGTAGATGAATGTGTAAGGGATAGGAGTGAGAGAGAGAACGAGAGCAAGAGAGAGTGGAGTTGGGGGGGGGGGAGACAAGGGAGCGAGCATTGGATTTTTGTTTATTAATATGCAGAGCTGAGCCTTGCCTACATTTAGTTAAAATGGAGATCAGAAAAAAACACAGGCCAGACTAAAGTAATTTGATTACTGCTTGTGTTGTGCATCTGTCTGCATTAACACAAAAGCAAATTATTAAATGTAATTTTTTCCTCCATTTTTGTTTCTCATCATCATCAATGTCATTGTCACTGCATTGTCATGGCTGTCGTTCTCATTGCTATCATCATTTTTGGTTTCACTTGGTTACATACCTCCTTTAAAGGATAACTTGTTTTATTTCTCTCTCTCTCTCTCTCATCATCATCATCATCATTATTATCATTGTTGTTGTTGATTATTGTTATTATCATAGTCCTTATCATTATTATTATCATCATTATTCTTTTCTATTATCTTTATCATAATGATAATTGTTATTTTTATTATTGTTGTTATTTTTTTGTAATTTTTATTATGATCATGATAGTAATTGTAGTGATTGTAATAATGATAATAGTAATGATGGTAATGATGATGATGTATAGTAATATGATAATAACAATTGTAAAGATGATAATGATAATAATGATATTGTTATCATCATCATTATTATTGTTGTTATTGTTATAGTATTGTTATCAGTATTGTTATCAATATCACTTATTGTTATCATTGTTAATGTGATAATATTATTATTATTGTTATTAATAAGGATTTTATTATTAGGTATAGATATTTTTTGTAGATATTTTTATTGTTATTATAGTTATTGATGCTATTATTATTATTATTGTTAATGTTATTATTACTAATTATGTATTATTATTATTATTGTTGTTGTTGTTTTTATTAATGTTATTATTGTGTTGTTATATTATTATTTATATTATTATATTATTATTATTATTATGTTATTGTTATTGTTATTTATCAGTAATAGTAGAAGTATTAGTATCATTATCATTACAATTTTTTATATCATTGTTTCTATTTGTATATTGTTGTTTCAGTTCTTATTATTATCATAGGCAGAATTATCATTGTCATTATCATTATAATTATTGTCCTTACTATTATTGTTGTATTGTCATCAACATAATCATAAGTAGCAGCATCAGCATCAAAAACATCATGGGCGTTATTAATCATCATCGTATTATTATTGTTATTTGCGTTGCATTTCTGTTTGTCATGGTAATTATCATATTCATAATCAACAATATTTTTTTCTAAAATATTGCTAACAAAATCATCTCATTTTGAATACTTCTGTAAGAGTATTGAAACTGAAAATATAAATTTTTCAATAAAGATTCTTTTTGTATGATTTCACGAGTCAACGTTAAAATGGATGTTTTGTTAGAGTTAGCTTTTGTTGCTAGTTAATAGTTCAAAGATATATCAGTAGATCTTGATATTACTCAAGATATTTTACTTGAATTTATAATTTTTTTCTTTTTAGAAAGTCATTGGATCTATTCCATAGTTACAGTTAAGCCTGTTGTTTCTCATTCACTTATATTATCTCTCTACTTTCAAAGTATGAGGGTTGCATTTGAATTTTTCTGAAGTGTTGCTTGATAAGGTGTTTAGTAAATCAGAGATATTTAAAAAGTTGTCAGTGACATGATAAGAACATTTGTGTGAGAGGGAAGATAAGGATGTTTATTTGTGTTTATCAGAAGTGCACTTTTCTCTCTCTCTCTCTCTCTCTCTTCTCCTCTCTCTCTCTCTCTCTCCTCTCTCTCTCTCTCTCTCTCTCTCTCTCTCTCTCTCTCTCTCTCTCTCTCTCTCTAACCACAACCATCTTTCTCTCTTTCTCTCAATCATCACTCTCTCTCTCTCTCTCTCTCTCTCTCTCTCTCTCTCTCTCTCTCTCTCTCTCTCTCTCTCTCTCTCTCTTCTCTCTTCTCTCTCCCTCTTTCTCTCCTCCTCTCTCTCTTTCCCTCTCTCTCTCTCTTTCTCTCCCTCTCTCTCTTTCTCCCTCTCTCTCTTTCTTCTCCCCTCTCTCTCTTTCTCTCCCTCTCTCTCTTTCTCTCCCTCTCTCTCTCTCTCTCCCTCTCTCTCTTTCTCTCCCTCTCTCTCTCTCTCTCTCCTCTCGCTCTCTGCCTCACTTCCCACAGTTTTATTTTCTTTTTTCTTCTTTTTTCAACATCATCATACTCCTCTGTTTAGTAGTTTGGCTAAACTTGCTCAATTAATACTTCAAGATCAGTGTGTGTAAGAGATAGTGGCCAATGAATGAACATAGTTTTTGGCTCTTGGCCTAAAATTTGGTGCTGTACCCTAGTTTCTAAAATACTTCTCAGTGCAAATTGCCATGACTAGAAAGCATACCATTTACCAAGCTTCAGATCATCCTTTCCATGCTTTTCTGGTTTTATGTGGGATTTTGTATTAATATATGTATGTGTATCTGCTGCTTGCTCACACACTCACTAAACACACACACACACACACACACACACCACACACACACACACACACACACACACACACACACACACACACACACACACACACACACACACACACACACACACACACACACACACACACATACACACACAACACACACAACACACACACACACAACCACACACACACCACACACTCACACACACACAACACACTCACTCACTCACTCACTCACTCACTCACTCTCTCTCTCTCTCTTCT
>NW_020868707.1:1114818-1117318 GCF_003789085.1 Penaeus vannamei
GTGTCCATCAGATTGTTAAGTATATAGTTATTTATCAGCTGTTAATTAAGAAATGAGAAAATTTGTACTATATATAATATACACATATTTTTAACCCCCATGATCTGGATGATGTTACAGTTCGATCACGGAAAAATCTGGGTGGAGGGCCAGGTGACATGAACATGCTGTCATTGTGCAAAATGGCCACGGGCCGGATGATGCGAACTTTCCGTCATGAGCGAAAGCCAGGGTGACAGAAAAGACTCGCCACAAGTGCCAGACCTCTTGGAGTGTGATTTGATTCATTTGGCACTTAGAAGGGGGCTTTAGCAATATTTCTATTGATAAACAACTGTGGAATGTAAAGTAATGTAATGTAAGCCATGACAGGAAGAGTGCTGGCTCCAGGGAGGATGCCATTTCCATGCTGCACACTATATTCCTGATGGCTGTGACTGGCAGCACAGGTTGTATTACAGAAAAAAATAATAATAATAAAAATGAGATATATGACACAAATAATCAAATGTTCCATACATTTTTTTCTTGCACTAAGTTACTTACTACAAAGAGCGATGATATGAAAAATTTACTATTACCATCTGGATAAAGCAAATCAGAAGACAAATTAGGACATTGGAAACTGGCAAAAAGGCTAAAGAAAATGTTTACACAAAATAACTTAGCAAAGGGGAGGCACAGTCTTGTCACTGGGTGTTAGTGCATGCCCGAGATGTTGGCTACTTACATAACCCATTCCCAATGTTTTTGGCACTGTGATTTCCGTGAAGCAACTGGATCCAACAGGATAATACAGTTAAACACTTAAGTTTGATTCTGAATATGACAAACATCAGCATATTACCTTCTGCTGACACCAACTCAACTTGAGGAGGCATAAAATATGGATTTACTCTTTTTCTCTGGGTCATGAATATATAGAAGATAAAAGGAACAAAATGTCATGCCATGGTTGTTGTTCTGGAGTTGGGTGTTATATGAAATAAAAGTGTCTGTTGTGGAAGCAGTGCCATTAATCTCTTTATGTATCTAATTTTAGTAATTGATTTTTGAAAATGAAATAGAGGAGAATGAGGAAACACCTCAGTTTTGATGAAAGTATGACAGGCCCTACAAGTTATCAACTTCCAATAAAGAATGTATTCCATTAACCTGTAAATCATCATACAAGTCAATGAAAAACATAGATTTTTGTACATATTCTTTAAAGTAATGGAAACAACTTTGAATGATTGAAACTCCTTGTTAATCTCCTTGATGGGAACTCTGTCATCTGGTCATCTTTTTCAGAATAAAAAGACTTGGGTTTGATTACAGAGATAGTGCCTTAGTTACCATTGCTTAAAGGGGTAATGTGGTTTATGCATGTGAATGTGTGTGTGAGAGAGAATGTTGAGTGACAGGTTGATGAGATGAATGCACATTAGTGATTGAACTAGGATTAAATACATCTACAATTGTACACATACACATTCACATACATAAATGCATTTTCTCAACAGGGGTGTCATTTAGGGGGGCTGCAGGGGCAGTTTAGGCCCCTTCCCTAAGAATCTGATTTCCTTCTTTATAGCTCTAGTCATGGCTTTAAAATGCCCCTAAACAAGCTTATTCTTTAAACATTTTCTCAAGAAAAGGCAATAATGATGCCCTTGTTCTCAGACATGTGCAAATATACATTCTCACACATACATAATTCTCTCAGACGTATATGCCAATTAACATTATATTACATACTCTCAAACATTCATACATTCTTACACAAATACTAATTTACTTACATACATCCACAGCCACAACCCTTGAATATTCCAAATTTAACAGTATTATGCCTTAAAGAAGATTCACATTCACATTGGGGTATAGATAGTTTAAGAATTAGTATTTATTAGTAGGCCTAATAGTAAAGAATGTTCAGAAAAATATTTGGTGTAATTTTGAAAAAAGGAGAATAAACAAAAACACTTTGATGTACTTGAATGGATGATACTTCAAAAGTATACGATGTCTCTAGTAAATTACTTGTGCAGTTCTCTGTTTTGTATTGTACCCTTTGCATTGTCATGTATTAATTGTATTGTATTCGTCTTCTTTGTTGGTCAGAGCTCTGTACATACTGCTGTGAGAACAAGACTTGAAGATTTCTTTATTGACTTCTTTCATATTAGATAGTTTTTGTGTTATTAACAATAATGACTCAATACCTAAGGACTTAAGAGATGCCATTGTTTTAAAAGTAGTGACTTAGCCTAATTTTGTTTTAGTGAAATTAAAGTTAGTATAGAAGGCTACACTAACAGATGGCTAAGAAGAAACTAAGAATATTATATTTTGTTTACTGTGTCTTTTATTGCAGTTTGATACAAAACATGCAATTTGTGGGTTCTTTTGCACTGATGTGGGTAGCATAAAGGAAGCCTAGGGAAAAGTTAATGCAGAGATTCTCACCATGATAAATGCCTTATGGCAAATATAGGATAGAGGATACATAAAGTGT
>NW_020868707.1:1124372-1126872 GCF_003789085.1 Penaeus vannamei
TAGTTATGTGCGTGTCTCAGGGGGAATGTGTGAGTGTGTGAGTGTGTGAGTGTGTGTGGGTATGTGGTATGTGTGTATGAGGGATGTGTGTGGGGGGAATTGTGGGTGGGGGGGAAGTGTGTGTGTGGGGGATGTGTTTGGGGATGTGTGTGTGGGGGATGTGTGTGGGGGGGGATGTGTGTGGGGGGATGTGTGTGTGGGGGGGGGATGTGTGTGGGGGGGATGTGTGTGTGGGGGATGTGTATGGGGGGATGTGTGTGTGTGGGGGGTGATGTGGTGTGGGGGTGTGTGTGTGGGGGATGTGTGTGGAAGTGTGTGTGGGGTGGATGTGTGTGTGGGGGGGGATGTGTGTGTGATGTGTGTGGGGGGATGTGTGTGTGTGTGTGGGGGGTGATGTGTGTGGGGGATGTGTGTGGGGGGATGTGTGTGTGGGGGGGATGTGTGTGGGGGGGATGTGTGTGTGTGGGGGGGTGTGTGTGTGGGGGATGTGTGTGGGGGGGGATGTGTGTGGGGGGATGTGTGTGGGGTGATGTCGTGTGTTGAGAGGGATGTGTGCGTGTGTGTGTGTGGGGGGGGGTAGATGTGGTAGGAGAATGTATGTATGTATGTATGTATGTATGTATGTATGGATGTATGTATGTATGTATGTATGTATGTATGTGTGTGTGTGTGTGTGTTGAGAGGGATGTGGGTGGGGTAGATGTGGTCGGGAGAATGTATGTGTGTGTGTGTGTGTGTGTGTGTGTGTGTGTGTGTGTGTGTGTGTGTGTGTGTGTGTGTGTGTGTGTGTGTGGTGTGTGTGTGTGTGTGTGTGTGTGTTGTGTGTGTATGTGTGTGTGTGTTGTGTGTGTGTGTGTGTGTGTGTGTGTGTGTGTGTGTGTGTGTGTGTGTGTGTGTGTGTGTGTGTGTGTGTGTGTGTGTGTGTGTGTTGTGTGTGCCTGTGTGAAGAGGGATGTGTAGGGGGGGGGGTTGATGTGATAGGGAGAATGTGTGTATGTATGTATGTGCGTGTGAATGTGTGTGTGTGTGAATGTGTATGCGTGTGTGTATGTATGTGTGTGTGTGAATGTGTGTGGGAAGGTGTGTATGCATGTGTGTGTGTGTGTGTGTGTGTGTGTGTGTGTGTGTGTGTGTGTGTGTGTGTGTGTGTGTGTGTGTGTGTGTGTGTGTGTGTGTGTGTGTGTGTGTGTGTGTGTGTGTGTGTGTGCATAAATGTTTGTGTCTGTGATTTTGTGTGCCTGTGAATTTGTGTGTCTGAAAAGGACTGTGTTTTTATGTGT
The DNA here is from genome assembly GCF_003789085.1 of Penaeus vannamei. Classification (NCBI taxonomy): domain Eukaryota; kingdom Metazoa; phylum Arthropoda; class Malacostraca; order Decapoda; family Penaeidae; genus Penaeus; species Penaeus vannamei. The sequence goes on from NW_020868707.1 coordinate 1,125,653, forward strand.
CTGAGTGTTAGGATGTGATTTTAGTAGTACATGGGTTAAGTATGAAAAACCTGACTTTGTAAACATAAACAGTAGGAATCACACATGTATCTGTAGTACTGAGGATTTTCAATACACTGTGCATGTGCTTGATCTATTAAAGTATGTAACACAAATAATTATCAATGTTGAATAATAAGATGAAGAATGACTTGGAGTGGATGTGAGCCTAATGATTTTCATGTTTGACACACAACCAAATTTATAATGTTAACTAGAGGTGTTGTAGCCCTTATGCAAATGTTTGTGAATGAGTTCAAATCTAAGAAATTTCCTGCAAATGCAGCCTAAATGTTTGCCAATTTCCCTATGTGTATGAGGAGTCTGTGCCTTCAAAGTCACCTGGTGAGTTAACACAGACCGTCAAGTCACCCTTATGCTTGTGGACACAACAAACTATAACACGATAACAATGGGTTTGCACAACCATTACTACTTCAGGATTTCACGAGACCATTTCTGCTCTAGATATTCTTGCATCCTCCAATCCATCAATCAAGTGTAGATGATATGGTTTGGTATTGCCAGTTATAAGTCAATGGAGAAGAAACTTTGCCCTCCTGACTGAATTCTTGCTTGGTGGCAGGCATCCCTCTCAGCATGGCAGATGAGCAATGCAACACATTTCTTCTTCTTTCAAATTACTTGGATAACATCTGTTACACTTAGGCTTTGCACCAGAGCCTTGAGTGTAGTTCTTCTATGAAAAAAGTCATTATTAAAGAATACAACTAAATTTTTCTTCCCAGTTAAGGGAAATCAAATTAATTACCTTTATTAGTGTATAGACTCAGATTAGCAGATGCTTTACATACAGCAAAGAACACTACAAATACTTCCCTCTGCCCTCTCAACACCCTCTCTTTAGCTGGATCAAGGGGGACTGGATGAGGGATGTCTGCCTTGCCCCTGGGATGGAGGCTACCTGAGCGACTATGATAATTATTCTGATCTGCAAAGGTGTCCATGACAGCGGCTTTGGCCAAGACCACTACCACCTCCTCCTCCTCCATGGTCAGCCTCACCTTGTTGTCGAAGGCCTCCAGGTCCTCCTCGGCCATCCACATAAATTCAGAAAAGTCTGGCTCAGCGTTGGAATTCATCCTGGCACTACCAAAGCCACCACTGGACTGACTCCCGCTGGGGTTGTTACTGGGTAAACGCATGAAGGAGTTGCCTGT
>NW_020868707.1:1136872-1149372 GCF_003789085.1 Penaeus vannamei
CAACAATGATGATCATCATCATGACAATGATGACAATGACAATAACGATGATGATGAAGACAACAACATTAACGTTTGTGATGGGATAGCATGCCCACTGTGATTTTAGTTTTGTTACTGTGTATAGACACAGATGGCTTAACAACACTTACAATAACACTCAAAGAATCTTTGGACACCCTAAAGAGAGAGCAGGTCTGGCACCTCATGCCCGTCAGCCAATTGTTTTTGAGGTTTCTTGCACTGCAGCCAACTGTAATTGGCTGACAGGCATGAGGTGCCAGTCCGGCTCTCTGTTTAAAGTGTCCTAAGTATCTCTGAATAAGAACATGAGTCACCAAGAAGCTAATTACTTGTCCTACCTATCTCACCTGTTCATCCTTTTCCTTGTTTATAGAAACTTTAGAAAAAGAAATTTTAATTCTAATTACAATTCTAATATAATTTTCAATTTCAACTTTAATTTTAAAATAAATATTAACATTAATACCAATAATATCAATAACAATAACAATTAATAATAATTCATAACAATAACAATAATAACAACAATAATAACAATAATAATAATAATAATAATAATAATAATAATAATAATAATAATAATAATAAAACAATAACAATATTAAAAAATAAAATAATAGTAATAATAACAATAATAATAATAATATAACTATAATAATTATAATAAGAAATAATAATAAAAGGTATAGTTCAGTATCACACAGCCATATGGAAGAAGGTAAACTCTACTAGTAAGGTACGGAACAACAAAATTCAAGACACTTTCCATCTACAGCATTTCCTTTGCAAGCTGATAAAATTAAGTTTTGCAACGCGTAAGTATACATTTACATAATGACCCCACTAAGATAGGGAAAATCTGATGACACTATCATTGAGGGGGGGGGGGGACAACACTCGCTGATACATGAAATACTCTGGGAAGACAAAGAATAAAATCAGTAACAGGTTGTGACAAATGCCGCATTGTGATTAAGTCCACAGTGATTGGGTAGGTATATGCAATGAAGGATTTTGGCTCATACAGCACTTTCTGTGGATTCCCAGAAGAGCCCCTATACTTGTTTTCTGGAGTAATAGGTACTTAGGGCATTTTATGCAGGGGTTCACTTGGTCAAGAATTCTTGCTCCGAGGCTAAGAACTGCACCATTCGCTGCTTAACACGACTGCTAGAGTCTGAGCAGAGCTGCTAATCCGTACAAACGGCTCTATTAAATGTCAAACCTGAAAAATTCTACACTTAAACTCAGATATCTTCCACAACAAACTTATTAAACAATTAATCTATGATTCTGAGAGATGAAGAGTTTAAAAGTAAGAGATAAATTGTTTGTCTTATAATTTATAAGAACAAAACTTTTTCTACCCATAATCTCCATTACCTCCTTTCTTTGAATAATGTTATGAAAATTACAGAAACAAACAAAAAAAACTAATTTCTCTCATAAGATATTAAGCAAAGTTTTTGGCCAACACCTGCACTCACAGGATTGTAACCAGTAGAGTACACAAACAATGCTGTTGCAATGCTTGACTTAGCAAGGGAAAATCTAGCCATCTATGGGGGTCGTTTGAGAGAGCAAGAAAAGTCTTGAGATTTTAGGCAAGAAACTTCCCTGCTTAAAATGCCCTGAGTCTCAGAGTGAGGTCATTTTGCAAACAATTTCCAATTTCCAGAAATTTGTTACCAAAAATAACAGAATCACACATATTCCACCATAAATGATTGGAATAAAAAAAGATGTATGAAATCCTCTTATATGAAACAAAAAATTAATAATACTAGTAATAATAATAATAATAATAATAATAAAATAATAAAATAATAATAATAATAATAATAATAATAATAATAACTGACAATAATAATAATAATAATAATAATGAGTAATAACAACAATAAAAATAATAATAACAATAATGTTAATCATGATAATAATAACAACAACAATGTTAATAATGATAATAATAACAACAAAAATGTTAATAATGATAATAATAACAATAATGTTAATAACGATAATAACTATAAAAAAATATGCATATATATAGTAATAATAATGATAATAATAGCAATAGCAATAACATAATAAAAAATAATAATAATAATAATAATAATAATAATAATAATAATAATAATAATAATAATAATAATATAATAAAAATAAAATTAAAATAATAAATAATGATAATAATAATAGTAATGGCAAAAAGAAATATATACACTAACAATGCTGAGTTGGTAACAACCACAATTAAAAGATAACGGCAATAAGAACAACAACAATAATAAGAATTGCAATAATAAAAATAAAAACATATTGCAATAGCAGCAATAATAAACAATGAGTAGCGATGACGATGATGATGATGATGATGATGATGATGATATAGTGATGATAGTAATAATAGTGATAATAGTAATAATAGTAATAATAGTAATAATAAATAAATAATAATAAATATAATATAATATAATAAATAATAATAATAATAATAATAATAATAATAATAATAATAATAATAATAAATAATAATAATAATAATAATCAATAATAATAATAAAGGTAGTAATAAGTAATAATAATAATAGCAATAATAATAATAATAATAATAATAATAATAATAATAATAATAATAATAATAATAATAATAATAATAATAATAATAATAATAATAATAATAATAATAATAAAAATAATAATAACCAATGGTAGTAATAACAAAAAATAATGATTGCAATACTACAACAACTACTATTACTACTACTAATAATAATAATAACAAAAATAATAATAATGTTATCTTTTCAATTATGACAATCCACAAAAAAATTCTGATGATAACTGATGATGGTGATGATGATGATGATGATTATGATGATTATGATGATGATGATGATGATGATAATTGATGATGATTGATGATGATTGATAATTATTGATGATGATGATGATGATGATTAATGATGATATTGATTAATAATGATGATGACTGATAAAAATAAACAAATATCCAATAATTAAAAATATAACAAAAATATCCAGTCATTAATATAAAAGAACATGCCAAATTAAAATACTAACAATAATAATGCCAATAATCATACAATCTAAATAAGAACAATTCCAACAATTATAATACAAAGCGCTAAACAAAATAACAAATCTAATAATATCACAAACGGCAGCCAAAGCAGAGAGGTTGATGACTCAATGACAAGATCAGTGACTTGTAAACATTAACACAGGAAGGGGAACAGCATGCAAGGTTGAATAAGTATTATTCATTATTACAGTGATTATTCCATCTTGTTTTTCATTATTACTACTACTATCATTTGGGGAATTTGTGTTCTCTTCTTTGTGAATCTGGTAAAGGGGGGAGTTATCTTTCTTTTTGTTTACTTGCTTTGTTTTTGTTTTGGAAGGAATACGTAATCACTACAACAACAAGGCGAGGGTTTATGTTGTACAGTGTTCATCATTTGTTCAACATAAAATAAGAGACAGAGAAGTAGAAGAAGGTGTAGTCCAAGGTTATTATTTACAAGATCTATTGCAATACAAGAAGAAAAAAAGAACTTAAGAACGAGAAAATAAGCAACCACACAAAGGCACGAGAGACAGAAAATGGGGGGAAAATAGATCTAAAAAATCCGAAATGAAAATCTAAAAAACTAAATCAAGGAAATGAAAATCGAAACCCATCCTTCCTGAGGTGTTCCTTAATCATCTTGACATTTATTCGTGTAAAAGAGATAAAAAGAGATAAAGAGAGAGTGAGACAGACCCATTCACTTCCTGGTCAACATAATAGAAACAGATGGTGCAATCTGTTTTATTTATGTATTTCTTCATGTTTTTACATTTCTATTTTCTGCTATAGTTCTCCTATTTCTTTTCAGTTAATCAAATATATTTTTAGAAGGCCATCGCAAAGTGACGTTCCTCTCTCGTCTCTCTCTCTCTCCCTACGGCCATATTTAACCTCCCCGAACCTCCCACAAAACCCACAAATAAACCATTCTCTCACGATCATGCACTACTCCTAACACACTTTGGTAACCCATTACCAATACCATACGTCGTTTGTTACTCACTGTACGACGCAGAAGAAACGACAAGACGACCAGCACGACCTTCCTCTCACACGAGTGTAATGGCGACTGAAGGTGTCGACGCGAAGGCCATCTTTCGGCCGTCCCAGCGCGGGATTTTCAAACGAGATTGTCAGATGGTGCGGATTTAAAAGTTGGTTTGTTATACTGGTTTTGCTTTGATAGGATACGAAGATGCTGACAAGTGGTGCGAGTTTAAAATGCAGGTAATTTGGATTTCTTGATGGGATTCGACGGGGACAAATGGCGAGGATTTAAAATATAAGTTTTGCTTTGATAGGATTCGAAGATGGTGAAAGATGTAGATTTCAAACTTGGGTTTATAGTACAGGTTTTATTTTGAAGGGATTTGGAGATGACAGGTGGAATGGGATTAGTGCTTTTGTGCTAGAGTGATAGAGACTGCCTCGTTGGCGTGGGTTTAAGATAGGTATTGCTTTGTTAGGATTGGAAGATGGTGACAGGTGGAGTGAGTTTAAAGTTTTTAATTTGATTTCGGTACCAGCTGTGTTAGATTTTTTCTGATGAGACTTAAGATGGTGCATGCTTTAAATATAGGTTTTACTTTAATAATAATCGAAGATTTTAGATTATAGGTTTATGACATAGGCTTTCCTTTGGAGGGATTGGAAGATGGTTTACATGTGGAGTGGATTTCAAGTGTTTTGAATCGGGTTTAGGTTCCAGCCGAGATGGAATTTTTCGACAGTTGGGTTGAAATTAACGTGGTTTTATTATGACTGGGCTAATAGGCAATGTCAGCTTGGCGGGATCACAGGCTAGTTTTACTTTAATATTACCTCGAGATGGTGGCAGAAAGACTGGAATTGAACTGATTTTAGAGATGACTGGTAGAGTGTTTATGAGGTTGTAAAGTCATATAAAGTAAAAGCAAGATTTTCTGTATATCTATCGACAGTTGTTGTTATTTTGCTTAAGAAGATAAGGTGGTTTGTTTGATAAAATTAGACGATTTTGCCAGCGGGGTTAGAAGGGCAAAAGGCAAAAAATTTAGTTAGAACTGTTTTTTTATGAATGGGAGATAGTGGCCGGGGAATAGAGTGAGTGAACCTGTTGCTATGTGAAATGTTTAAGCTTTATATAAAAGAGATATATAAGTAAATTGTTTTATATAATAGAGATGTGTTTGGATCTCAACTGGACTCGAGGATGGTGACCCGATAGTTGAGGTAGGTAGTACTGAGATGTTATCTGTCCGATAATGACTGATAGGTGTGGCCAGATGGGTTACGATTTGAGTTCCTATGACACAGCTCAACGATAGAGTCACGTTGTTATATTTTCACTCAATATTTATAAGATTATATTTGCTATTGAATTTGGAGTATTGGATGATCTACAATGAAATATATATTGATTTAAGATATGTTTAAGGTCATTGTAAATGGTGCCAGAATGTTTAACAGTAAATGTTATATTGAACTGAATATGAAATTGGAGAAAATGAATTTGAAAAATGGTTGAAAAGGAGGAAGATGGATATATATATATATATATATATATATATATATATATATATATATATATATATATATATATATCCTTGATTTATGAATGCTGAGTACATTATTTAGCAGGAAAACATCTTAGACAGTTGCTATGTATGGCTTTAAACAAAATGCCATGATGGAAAAGAATATTCGTTATAAAGTCCCCATAGAAATGGTCTGTCGGAGTCGGAGGGAAATAAATTACATAAAAATTGTTCATAACCAGTGATTTATGATAAATGAGATTATTCCAAAGAATTATCCGACTTCGAAATTTCCGAATCATATGTTGCGGGACGAAATCTGTGATTAAAAAAGAAGAAAATACGCATAGATGTGTATATATATATATATATATATATATATATATATATATTATTCATATATACACATGTGTATATATGTATATATAAAATATATAATCATATATATACATACACGCGCGCGCACACACACACACAAACACACACACTTATAGATAGATAGATAGATATAGATATAAATATATAATTAGAGATAATGTCTTTAAAGTTATTTCCATATATAGGGTATATATCAAAATACCTTTGAATTAAAAACACACACACTCATATATATGTATAGGTTGATAGCTAAATAGCTAGATATGATTAGAGTTAAGAATGTCTTTAAAGTTATTTTCATATAAAAGAAATATCTCAAAATACGTATGAATTCAAAATAAACAGAAGAAAAACATGCATCCACAAAACAAAGTAATAAAAACGAATAAATACGCATTTGCATATTCTGACAGTTTTCTAAGTCTTTTTTCACGCTTTTTCGAATAAGGACGAAAGTCAAATATACAAAGAAATATAAAGGTGAAAAAGCATAAGCACCTGGTTTGTTATTTCTTATTTTATTGATTAGATCTACATTAAATTCCGACTTCATGTTGTCATTGGATTTGATTCCATAGTAAAATCATTCATGGAATCGAAACTATAAAACACACCGAATCGTCCATAATTTAAGGACAAATTCAAAATCACGATCGAAACATTTCGCTGAACAGACCAAGTAAAACATAAATAAACTTCCATAATTTAACGGCTCATTCAAATTTCATAATCTAACGACTTGTTCAAATTCACAATAATTCATTCTATGGTACGAGAGGCTCTAACAAAATCTATATTGTGATTCGTAAATGATAAAGCGACCCAGTTATCAATTATCAGATAAATTTGATAAAAAAAAATACCGAGTAATTTTAATCACACTGTCTCACGGTATTTTTGCGCGCCAAGTTTGATCCTCCAAACGTTAAAGAATATAGAAAAAAAAATGTTTATACACATCTGGACATTTCAGTTATACGACAAACGGTATCACATAGATATTGGTATCCCATAGAGAGACAGTGGGTTTCTAAGCGCTGTTGTTGTCTAGGCAGAGGAAGCAAGAGCACCCTGATTTTGTTATAGAAACTATACAATAGGTTATCCTACAGAGAAAGAGAGGGGGGGAGGGGGAGAGGGGGAAAGAAAACAGACAGACAGATAACAGAGAGAGAGAGAGAGAGAGAGAGAGAGAGAGAGAGAAGAGAGAGAGAGAGAGAGAGAGAGAGAGAGAGAGAGAGAGAGAGAGAGGAGAGAGAGAGAGAAGATAGAGAGAGAGAGAGAGAGAGAGAGAGAGAGAGAGAGAGAGAGAGAGAGAGAGAGAGAGAGAGAGAGAGAGAGAGAGAGAGACAAACAGACAGACAGAGAAAGAGGCATAGTGAGGCAGAGGCAGAGACACAGAGAGAGTGAGAGAGAAAGAGAAAGAAAGAGGGCGAGACAGAAAGAGCGTGTGTTAGTGTGTGTGTGTGTGTGTGTCTGTGTAAGAGAGACATACTATACGGACAGACAGACAGACAAACAGAGAGAGACTAAATGATTTCAACATCCTTGCAACACACGGAAAGACAAGGCCGGCAGCGTGTTCTCCAAGATATTTATGCTTGTCTACCTGTGGTTACTGACCTTGCAACGGCAGGGTGAACAGGCGTTTAAGATGATACATTACTTTACTATCAGATTTATAATTAAAGTATCATCGTATAGGTAACAGAAAGGCGTCCTTAAGTGGATATAGTGAAACGTAGCTGGATAATCTGTGATATGTAATGGGCATCTTAAGATATCATTCTACAGTTGTTTAAGATTTCCATTGTTTTCTAGCATACATTTGTTCATATATATTCATCTTTTCTAGCTGTCTATCTATATGCGCACAGAGATAGATGTATACATAACAGGATATCATGCACAATAATATCAATTAACCAAGATATTTATAACACAAACAGGATTTTACGAAACTGACACATTCAGCAATACTTCAGGACAAAAAGCAAACCAGAAGGGCTAGTAACATTCACGATATTAAAGAAGCAAAAGTAAATCAGTAGATTTAGTTTAGCTAGCATGAGCTATACTGAACAGATTTTTCGTTTTTTTACCCTGATAGCCTTTAATCAATAATTTACAATTCTATCGCATAAACATGATTCATCCTATGCTTATCATGCTACTCGTACCCTTAAAAGGAAAGTTTGTGAAAATTGATATGTTGGCAGCTATCTGAAACAATCTGTATCAATCTCTGTTATCTAAGGAATTATATTCAGAATGATAAATCATCTTTTTGTTTGGTTACATTCCATTATATCAAAAGAAATTTAACTACTTGCAATAGAAACCTGTGCTAATGCGTTTATTAAATAATGTGAAAAGTATATCATAATGCATAAAGAAAACTATCGCCCCAACATGAAAAAAATCTTTACACACGAGATCCCTAACTGACACGTGAGTGAGAAATGTAACCGACCGGATGAGAAACTACATAAACACGTCTCCCTCGCTCTTATATCTATTTCCTTCCACACTTTCTCTTTCTTCCACTCATATTATCCCTCTGTTTCTTTTCACTATCCATCCTCATCTATCCCTACAACCCGAAAGCACTTGAAACTGGCCTCAATCGTATGCAAATTTGTCCATATAATCAGTCCACAGTTATTTATTATTTATTACCAACACCTGGCCATGAAGTGACATCAAAATGAACAGTTAATGACCCTCCCTCAGACCTTGGCAAATTCGACCTTCTTAACATCCGTCCGCTGATGTCTCTTCCGATAGCTTTGGAAACGGGACCCGGGAAGTAAAAATCAGGAGAGACGAGGAATTAAACGAAAAAAAATATTTGAGGACACTTTAAAATGAAATTGGGCTACTAGAAATACGAAAAAATCAAATAACTGATATTAAAGATATCACTGAAGTTAATATATTATCCTGGAATACAATAATTATCGGTAATTGCCCAGGCCAGTCACCTTGAAATCAGAGGTTGGAAAAGTAGACTGGGTGGAGGGACAGGACTGGGAAGAAAGCACGAACTAGTAACAGTAATAATAATATTGATATTAATCATAATGATAATAGTGTTATTGATAGTACTAGTAGTATTGATACGGTCAATAACAATGATGATAGTAATAGTAAAAAAATAATATTGATATTATTATAGATGTAGTAATAATAATGATACTTGAATAATCATCGGCATCATCATAATAATAGTAATAGTAATGATTATGAATAATGTCATTATTATCATTGTCATAACAATGATGTTAAAAATAACAATAATAACAAAAATAATAGCAATAATGATAATAAAATTATTATTGTTATTATGATTATTATTATTGTTATCATTATTATCATTATCAATGTTATTCTTACTATTGTTATCATAATAATTCTTCTTATCATCATTATCATTATTCATATTATTACTGTTATCATTATTATTATTATCATTATTATTAATAACAGTAACAATAACGATTTTCATGATAACAATAATGATAATAATATTGATAACAATAATACTAATACTGCTAATTGTGATGATAATAACAATGATAACAATAATGATAATGATATCAATAATAAAAGTAATCATAATAACAATAAAACTAATGATAACAGTAATAATTATAACAATGAAAATAATGACAATGATGATGATAATTATGATAGCAATGATAATGAGAACAATGATATTGATGATACTATTACAAATACTACTAAAAGCGGTGATAATGATAACAATAATGACATTGATACTAATTAATTATGATAATAATAATGATAATGATATTGATAATAATAGTAATCATAATAGCAAAAACAACAGTGATAATGATGTTAATGATAATGATAATAACAATGATGATAATAAAAAAATTATAATGATAACGAAAATAACAACAATGATTAATATATCAAATAAGCAAATACAATAATAATAACGGAACCAATATAATAATGAAAATAACATTAATGACCATGAGAGTACATGATGATAATAATAACAATAATAATGATAATAATAATAATAATTAGGATCATAATGATATAGATATATCAATATTGATAATGATAAGAATGAGAATAAAAGTAATGAAAAAATGATAATGATGATAATAGCAACAATAATAACGATAATAATCATGATTTATTCTTGATGGGGTTTTCTACCATAGCATCAACACGGTAGGGTGTTTTGTCATTCATAATAATAGTAAGAACAACAATGATAATAAAGTAGTAATAGAAGTCGTAGCGGGGAAAATGATTATAGTAACAGTAATAGGAACGGTAAAATGATTATAGTAATAATAATAATAATAATGATAATAATAACAACAATAAGGATAATAGTGATAACAATAATAATGATAGTAATAATATTAGTAATGATAATAATGATAATGATAACGATAATATTAACAATAATAATGATAATGATAATAACAACAATGATAATGATACTGATTACAATATTAACAACAATAATTATAATGACAGTAAAAATTAATAATGGTGATAAAAACAATGACAATGACAATGATTATGATAACAATAACAACAGTATTGAAAATAATAATGATAACAATGAATATTGAATAACAATAATAGCAATAATGATGATAATGCCAATGATAAAAAATGAAAGTAATAATGATAATAATAATCATGATAACGATGTTCATAATGATAACAATGATAACAATTATGGTAATGATAATGATAAATATGATAATTACAAAAATGATGATAACGATGATAATAATAAGAAAACAACAATGGTAATAATAATAATAATGGCAATTATAAAGACAAAACAATAATAATGATGAAAATGATAAAGATGATAATGATAATAATAACTTTAATATTAATAATGATAACAATAACAACAATAATGGTAACGTGAATAATGATAATGATAACAATGATGATAATAATAGTAATGATAATAATAATAAAATAATAAGATAATGATAATGATAATAGATAATGGTGATGGTAATAATAACAATAACAATAAAACTTATTATAATAACATTAACAATGATTGCCATTATGACAATACTAATAATAATCATTATAATAACAACAATAATGATGATGGTGATGGTTATGATAATAACAACATGAATGATAATAATAGTAATAATGTGAATGATGAATATGATAATAATGATTATGATGATTGTAATAATAATGATAACAATTATCATAATTGTAATGATGATGATAATAACAACAATGATAATTATAACAATAGAATATCAATATCAATAATAATGATAACAATAGTAATGATAATCATAACAAAAGTAATAATAACATTGACAATTATAATGATAATAATAACATCAACAACAACTATAACAGCACGACAACAGCAAAAATAACAACAATGATAGTAATAACAATAACAATAATGGTAGTAACAATAATGAATAAAAAATGTAACAATAACTATAATGATGATGAAAATAATAATAGATAGGAACAATAATGAATAAAAATTGTAACAATAACTATAATGATGATGAAAATAATAATAATAGTGATAACAATAATCATGATAATGATAATAATAACAGCAACATAAATAATGATAATTGTAATGATAATGATACTGATATTAATCATGATAATAATAATGACAATGGAATGATAGTAATAGTGACAAAACTAATAAGTAATAATAATTACAATAATGATGATGATGGTAGTCATGATTATAATGACAATAATGATAACTAGAATCACTCTGAGAACGCATACCTCCGCCAAGGCAATAGGGTCACTGATGCAATAATGACATTCACACTTTAAGAATTATACTAAAATCACCTTTATCAAGTTTACTGGTGACGTTCGTAAACATAACCTCTTTTGTGGAGGCAAGGCCGCAGGGGTAACTGATGCAATTATTAAAAAAAAAAAAAATATTAAATAAAATAAAAAAATCCTGAATCCGGAACACCAACGAATATACGAACAAACGAACAAACGCAACCAAAACACACGAGGTAATAATGATGGTATTAACATCGGTCTTAATAATAGTTACGATAATAATAATGAGAATTATAATAATAGGAATAATGACAATGATATCATCATTGATATTAGTAATAATGATAAAGATAACAAGCTAGTAATAATGCTAATAATGTCAATAATAATGATTGTCACAATAATAATATTTGTTATTCTTATTATCATTCTTATTATGGCGATGAAAACAACAATGATGATAATAGTGATAATGATAACAACAACAATGATGATAATAGTGATAATGATAACAACAACAATGATGATAATACTGATAATGATAACAACAACAACAACAATGATGATAATACTGATAATGATAACAACAATGATGATGATATGACAACAATGATGAGATAATGATAACAACAACAATGATCAACAATGATGATAATACTGATAATGAT
>NW_020868707.1:1164372-1166872 GCF_003789085.1 Penaeus vannamei
TCTCATTCGATCAAATTGCTTGTGGATTTGTAAATATCTTCCATTTATATCAACGAATTTAAATGAAAAAAAAAATCGTTATTAGTGTATCTGTACTTGAAGTATGTTTTAGATGAAATATTCCAGGTACTTCCTGCTGCCGGTATATGATTGTGGTAATTACACACGATTTCAGGTCCAGTAGAGTAGCAGTATATCTATCAGATGGTATAATTATACACCAATCATATTTGATGATATAATGAATTACCTGGGGAATCTCAATAACAATCGGGCAGTGAATTTTAAAGACGGAGTTTTACTATTTTTGTCATTGTGATAATGGCTGTTTTTCATCTAAAGTCATAACTTGCATCATCAACCAGAATAGGACTGCATAGGAAAGTGTCATGGCCCCCTTGCTCTTTGCTCCAGCAAAGTCAAGCAAAACTACAGTATGTTTTCACATAAGATGGAGCTTAGACTGGTTGCTGATTTAATAGTAAATCACTAGGGAGGTCAACAAGCTCTATTATGTCAGAATATATATGACTGAACTTTGTTGACCACTGTCCAAGCATGCAGACCATAGTATCATTTGGTGTGCAGGTCTCTATACATTGGTAAGGAGATTGTGGGCCTACCTTTGATTTACTTAAAAAAAAAAAAAAAAATTGTACATATTAGTTTAATCTCGTATACTCTATATGACCGTTACATTGTTTTTTTTTCACTCTGTTCATGATTCGTTATGGGATAATTACCAAGACTGTGATATGTGTTGGAAAGCTTACAGCCTTAGTCTAAGTCAGTTATGACTCACTGACAGGCAATCACAATGGCCTGCATTCACTTGGCATGCAGGCAGGCTATAGCCTTTCATTATGTATATTCTGGCTAGATTGAGTATGGGCTAGTTCATGCTTATTAGTTCTGTCATGCAAGAATATGATTTACCTTACAGGATTTATTGATTTATTGTATGCCAATATATAGGTTATCACAAGATTTATTTATTATAAATATATAAGTTATCACTTCATCAGAATTATTGAATTATCTGTTTCATTATATAAATCCATGTATTGAGAATGATTCATTATATGCTAATTTTAGATATGTTTACTGTGTAATGTCTATCCTCTTACCAGACAATTTATCAGTAAATGGGTATCTCATGGTATATCTTGTGCTGAATTTACTCACTTAATGTACAGAGTCTTTCAATTAATTTTGTTTATTTTACATTTATGCTTTGCTGTATACATTTGTTCAGCAGATAATGGGGGTTGTTTGCAATATTTGTTTCTTTTCTGTATGCATACTCCACATAAATTCAGTCTAGTTGCCTGTCTATGGATGTATCTCTATTGTGTTAGCCATCTTTCTTATATGTCTGTATTGTTCTATATGCATTCTTTCCCTTATTGTAATCAGAATCCTCAGAATCAGTCAGAAACCTCAGAATCCAGTTCTTTTGCCAATTGATCTGTCACTTCATCCAAATTGTTATATTCTTTATAGATGTCTAAATAGTTTTTGACGTCAGAGAAACTTTCCACACAGAACAGTGGAAGTAGGAGATGGTGGAGATACAGACACCTGTGCTGCAATTATAGGGGATAGGGATTAGTTGGTTATAGTCACATTACATATCTTCATGTTAAGAAAAAGAGACATTTATGGTGTATGTTTTAAAAGAGTGAAATGGATTATTATATATTTTTTAAGAGAGTGTGAGTAAAAAATATGAAAAAAAAATATAGATGCCACTATTTGCCAGTTGCATGTTGATTTTGTGAGAAGTGTACAGGAAGATAGTATCAAAGTGGAAACATTGGTACAGGTGTTGTCTGGCCACGTTGAATGATAGAAACACCTGTGCACGTAGAAGGGGACCTGGTGGTCATCAGGCTGCCAGTCCTCACAGAACAGCTGATGTAAGAGGACACTCAGGATTTTAACTGAGATTTTACATCAGCGTGGAAGTTATCACAGATACATAGCTGTATTTTCTATTAGTGTTTGTATATATTTTAGAATTGGAATTGAAAAGTTCTATTCAAAATTTAGGATTAGGTTGGTGAACTTGTCACTAATGAGGGCCTGAAAGTGATAAAATACTGATAAAAAATTTTAGTGATATTTTACGATCAAGTCTGAAAACTGATTTGAAATGATGATGGAGGAAAACCCTGCCCCAGTAACGCTAAGGTCTCGTAATGTTGCGGCAAGATTCTTTACCAGGCCAGGCCCTGCAATCCCAAACCAAGCAGAAAAACATTGTATGGTTGATGTTGAAATGGTAATGTTGATTTAGATATTGCTGTTTGTGATATAAGATGACTTATTGAAAATGAACATATAAAAATATGAGTAAATGAGAATAAAAATGGAGGAAAGTAGAGGAGGAGGAGATGAATAATTGAGAATAAGAGAGAAGGAAGAGATTACTAATGACAAGTAAGAGAAAAGGAGGAGGTTTTTAAGTGAGAGTAGGAGAGAAGAAAGAGGTTTTTGA
>NW_020868707.1:1181448-1193948 GCF_003789085.1 Penaeus vannamei
TCTGTGGTTTTCTGTTTTCCATCATGGTTTAACCTTGCCAACTTCTGTCCTATACCTTCTCTTTAAGTCTCCATGGCTCTCAAAAATAGCCAGCCACCAGTGGCAAATTACTATCTGTGGCTGATTTTGCCACCGGCTATTTTTAGTCTAGTCCCAAAAATGAATTTTTCACCCCCCTGCCCTGCTGCTATGCAGGGCTGGCCACTTTTCCATAGCAGCATTTCTGCCATTTTCTAAACATTAGATGCTAAAAAATGGATATAGATGATAATTTACTGCTTTTGCACCATGCTATACTCTACAACTTTGAGAACCCTGCATCTTTCTTCCATTTTCCCAAACCTTTCTAACTTTTCAATCTCTTCTGTCCACATTTCTCTCTTCTCTACTTTACCCTGTCTTACCATTAGATGTTAACAGAGATCTTCATGCATTTTCAGTTGTACAAGAAGATTGATGGCTACGAAATCAGCTGGGCCCTCGGCTTGGCCTTCCATGTCATAAATAATGGTATATAAGTGTTATCATTGTGATTTATGTGGGTATAGCTTGGAAACTAGTGAGTCCTAGTGACAACAGTTTTTATTACTGATGTGACTGAATGTGGGAAAGCATAATAAGGAAGTGTCATAATAGATTTTTTAATTGCTCGCAATATGATGCGGCTTTTTTTTTATTATTATTATTATTTTTTTTTCTTTTTTTTTTTCTTTTTCTTTTCTTTTCTCCTTTTTTAATGTAAAGCTTGTAAATGTGTAGTATGTGTATGTTTGAATGCATGCAAAAGTGCCTGTTTGGATGTATGATTATTTGTGCTGACATCTGTAATCCACAATATGTTCACATACATATACTCATTAATATGTTTATGGATATATTTTATGAGAAATAAATAAATTTCAAGACCAAATTTTCTAATTCTGAAAAAGTCAGTAATGTATGCAAGTATGGAAATATTCAAAGGTGAATTGCTGTCGTAAAATAGATTTCAGCGGAATGTGAATACGGGACATCTTGTGTGCTAAGAAGACCATACTGTAATGCTTCTCAGGTCAGTCTGTAGGAAGAAGAGTGTAATATTTTGACTCTATTCTCAGGAGATAGATTCTTTTCCATATGAAGTTCATGGGATTATTGTATAGGAAGCTCTAATTGATGAGCCTGTACTCTTTTTTAAGATGCAGGGAACATGTAGTGCATGTGCTACTCTATGATTGTTATCTTATGAATTATTTCATGAGCTACTACTGAGAGAGGTAATGATTTTTAGAAATGCCTTCAGGGGATACAGTAGCTTTAGGTCATTATGAAAAGAATGTATTCATGGCTTTTTTTACGCTTATTTTGGCAAATACTTCATGCAATAACTTTTAATTAGATCTTAGGATATGAGGAAATTGTGCATTACACAGGAGCAATAATGTGGATAGTGATGTTTATGTATGGTTGAGTAATTTGTTCATTTGAAAAATTTTGTGTGTTATTAAGAAATGGGAAATCCATTTCCACAGTACATGCTGGTAAATGGTCTCTTCAATGTTTTTTTTTTTTTTTTTTTTTTTTTTTTTTTTTTTTTTTTTTTCCCCCCCATAAATTGCCACCTTTATATGTGGTTGTTTCTGAAACATATAGCTCAGTATGTGTAGAAATTGTTCCTTGAAAATTACAAAAGGCCCTCCAGTGAAGATGTTGGACTTGTGAAAATTATTAAACTTGTTGAATGCTGTCTTGAGACTTGTTGCTATCAGAGATATTTAGGATGAGTTGCTGTTGGTTACATTGTTGAAGTTTGCATTGTATTCTTGTTACCGTGGCTACTGAACTTAGATTGAAAACAAGAAACAAGTGCAAGCATGCTCAGTAGTACAAGTATTGTATTAAATTTTGGGGTTACCAAGAGTTGTTGAAGTGATGTGTTCGTATGCGCTACCACGCAGATATTTTTATTATATTTTGTGATAAGAAATGCTCGCAAAATGTTGGAAGGAGTGAATGTATTGATTTAAAAGAGGATATTCCATATGTTTGTTCTGACGTATTTTATCATATTTGTTGTGTATATAACATGGGAGTTCAAAACTTTCCAAATGCCATCCAAATAGTATAAATAAAGATTGTGATACAGGTAATATATGTTTTGGCAAGATCAAATGTCCTAACAAATTTCAATTTAGGTAGGTTACTCTTTTAAGTTCCTTTTTATTGTAATGATCAGTGATGATATTTAGTAAATAACATCAGAATAGATAAGTTTTGTCAAGAGGTCTTTGTGTGTGTGTATGTGACACACATGATATGTTATACGTATACACCAGACATATTCATGCGAGTGCTTATGACGTATTCTTGTGTGTGCATACAACATATTCGTGCGTGTGTATATGACATTTTCGTGCCTGTGCCTAGGACATTCATGTGCGTATATACGTTGTATTCATGCGTGTGCATACATATTCTTGCGTGTGCACATGACATTCATACGCGTGCATACGACATTCATGCTTGTGCATATGACACTTATGCGCATGTACACGACATTTATATGCGTGCATACATATTCATGCATGGGACATTCATGCTTGTGCATGTGACGTATTCATTCACATGCATGCAACATATTCACGGGCATGCATGCGACATTCATGGGCAGGGATGCGACATATTTGTGCACGCCTATGCGACATATTCATACACACCAGTGCGACATATTCATGCACGCCCATGTGACATATTCATGTGCACCCATGCAACATATTCATGCGCGTGCATGTGACATATTCATTCACGTGCATACGACATATTCATGCGCATGTATACGTGTTTTATGTTGTATACATGTGCATACAACATATACGTATGTCTGTGTGTATAAGTATATATATATATACACATTTATACACACATGCATATACACATTGCAAATTTTGATGGTGCTAATGTGCGTAAAATCTTAAAGCGCAGCTTTGCACAGGACACAGGTAATGGTGAATGTTTGTGTTGAATGAGAGATAAGGAAGAAAACAAGTGAGTAAATGAATAAATGAAAGTTATCCAATTGCCATACACATTAAAGCATGTCTTACCATTATAGTTACATTCAAATATCTTAACTAAAAGGATATTGATAGTTTAACTTTTGTACCTTGATTACATGCTTTTGCTTTTTAAGATTGTACGAAAAGTTACAACTTGATTTGTATATCTAGATAACTTTGAACAAGAGGCCAGACCTTAAGTTAAGATTTTAGTTGTTTATAATAATTTTCCACAATGGGAATGATAGAAAAATGTTGACGTTCAAAAGTTCAAATACTTTTTTGTTCCCTATTTAATACCTATATTTTTTGTTATCAAGTATTTGGGAATATTAATTCAAACTCATCAATTATTGTTCAGGTACTTTATTTATTGTGTTTCACATCACACATATTTCCAGACATATTAACCATAATATATTATAAATTTTATTAAACTGTATTTAAGTTTAAGGTTAGGGAAACTAAAGATTTTTTTTAAAGGTTAGTGTATTGCTTTGTTAATATTTTTAGAGAAATAAAACCAGAAACACTGATAATCATCAATCATTAGCTTAAAAGAAATCAAGCATCAAATATAAATCTTAAAAAATATTGTTATAATCCATTTTGATAAAAAGAGCCATATGATTTACAATGTTACAGTCCATTGTTTCCTGCTTTGGTATCTTCTGATTTAGTAATGTTATTGTTATTAGCTTAATTGTTATTGGAATCTGGATAAAAGTGAAGTTCACTTTATGTTATCAAATAAATTGTCCATGAATATTTATGTTGTTTGGTTTTCCAGTATCTTTCAAATGTGGTTAAGTAAAGAAAACTGGAGAAATGTTTTACAGAAAAAAATAAAGAAAATTAACTTCCGGTTGATTATGTACCCCAAAAAATGGAGGTAGGAAAGGTAAGAAGCCAACATCAAAGTAACAGAAATGAAGAGGAAGAAAATCAGAAAAAAGCAGGTAGTATACTGAGGTACAATTTTTGACCAAAGATAGTGTGGAAAGAATTGGGAACGGATCTTCCATTGTCACTAACTTTCACTAACTTTAAATTCCAGTATTTATTGAATATTTCCTGCCTCATCAACATTGAAGGTCATGAGCATTGTATTCAAGATTTAGCAATAAGGTTAGGCATGGGGGCAAAGCCCCATGTAAGAAAAGGTCATACAGCACTATGATAAAGTATTGTGGCAAAAAATTTAAAATGAGTTAACAATTAGGACAAAATATGTCAGATGACAAAGGTTGTAGAGCACTGTAGGTAAGTATGGTAGTGAAAAAGGTAAAGAGGGAATAGCAAATGGTATATAATGGCCACTCAAGACTCAAGACTTTCATTCTTTTAGGAAGTGAACAGGATAAGGAGATGAAGAAGAGAGAAATGGAAAGGGGGAGAAGAAAAGAACATGCAAAATTAGTTTAAGCAAGGACTGAGGTCCAAGGTAGGGGTGATCCCCAACACTGGGCCTCAAGTCTGTCTCCTAAACCCCCTCATGACAACAATGAGCAAAGGGATTTGGTGGGAAACCTACCTAAGAAAGAAATATCATGACCTTTGGCTCCTTAATTTTTCATGTAATATATATTCATGTATAATGTGTAGAATAATCATGTTTATATAACACATTTGTACCATAGGGGTAAATTTGACTGGATAGGGGGTTAAAATCCTCATAAGTGTGAAACTAAGACTTATTTGGATTGAATAATTTGTTTATAGACTGTTGAACAGCAGTAAAAAAACTATCACAATTATTCTTTTTCCCAATTTTTGTTCGTACTGTGGATTTTAGGGTAATTAATCACTGTGCCAATGAATGATATAATATAAAACACAAAATTTTGTTAATGTCAACCAAATTAACATATATGTGCACAATTAATTTCTTATTGTCTGCCTTTAGTTACCAACACAAAGTGTGCAGCTTGGTGTTTAGTGGACAAAATGTTCCAGTATTAGATGAGAATTTGTCTCTTTTACAAACAAATATAGATCTGAGTTCACTATTAGTGTACAAAAGTTACCGGTGACCAAAACTAATAAGTAGTGTGCTAAATACTGATTATTTACTGAATACTGATTATTTACTGAATACTGATTATTTACTGAATAACTTTTATCGAGTTAGTAATACTTTTAGACCCTCCCCCCCATTTCATGCCCGTTGGCGTGGGGGGACTTAGGAGACAGACTGAGGCCCAAGGATCACCCTTGCCTTTGGTCTTAGGCCTCACCTCAACTAATTTTGCATGGTCTTTTCTTCACCTTTCCTTTTCATTCTTTTCATCCCTTTCTGTCCACATTCTAAAATGTGAGAGCCGTGCTGAAAGGATCAAAAACTGGCTTAGTGTCAGTTCTGAATGGCCTTTGTATTCAGTTTGCTATTCTCTCTTTACCCTTTCCGCTACCATATTAACCTACAGCACTCCACAACCTTTGACATGTAACATAATTTGTCCTAATTGTGAACAAATTTGTAATCTTTTTGTCACAATACTTCATCATAACCCTGCATGACCACTCCTTATCTAGGCACTTTGCCCCTAAGCCTCACCCTATTATTATATTTTGTATATGCTGCTAATGACCTTAAATGTTAACACGGCAGAAATTTTTCAATAAATAAATAAAATACTTTTAGAATAGTCCTATTTGTTAAATGGAAATACTCATACATATACCATGAATAATAATTTTCAAGTTTAAGATAACATTTTTCAATCCAATACTGTTAGGACCATGTAATGACCACAGCAGTTTTGTTTTGTGAATTGTCTTTACACATATGATTCCATGACCTCACCTGTGTCCTCACTTGATTTCCTCTTTCCTTGAGTTTTGGGGATTTTTTTCCTAATGCTATCAATATCTTTATCATTCACATTATGACTATAAATTTAATTAATTAATGTTTGAAAATAAATGTCCAAGACATCAAAGGCCATGTAGCACTATGGTAAAGTATTGCGTCGTAAAGGGCAAAGGAGAGTTAAAGATTACAATAGAATGAGTTAGATGTCAAAGGTTTAAGAACGTTATACGATAGTAGGGTAGTGAAAAGGGGGAATAGGGGAATAAGTGAATTAGAGCAGATATTAGTTTATAGGGGAGGGTACGGTGATTGAGTGAATTACAGTGTATCTGTCACTGGGGAAGGTATAGGAAAAAATGTTCAAGGAAGAATAGAGATAACTGTTGAAGAGTAACAGAAAAATATGGGGAGAGTGGAGGTGCTGTAGGAGAGGATGGTAAGGAAATGGGAAAGGGGGAAAGTAAATGAAGTAGAGTATTGATTAATAAGTGGGAAAGGTTAAGAAGGTAGAGCAATTAAATGAATTGCATTGTATCTGTGACTATGGAAGGAATAGGGATAATAAGAGATAATGATAGATATGGTTGTCTTACTAGTAGGGGATTAGGTATCTGAGGGTTGAGATAAAGGATCAGGAGTAGGTGAAGTAGTGTCTGGGGGTTCAATAGGGACAGTGGTGTCTGGGGAAGGGTATTGCGATAAAAGAGATTCATGTGTGTATCCAGGAGGGAGTGGGAGGGATAGTAGGGAAAGATAAGTTTTTTTTTTTTTTTTTTCTTGGGGGGGGGGGGATGGGTGGTTGAGAGGATGAGGTATTTTGGGAAGAGGTTGGGGGAATAATATAAGGGGTAGAGCAAATGAGTGAATTGCAGTGTATCTGTGACTATGGAAGGAGTAGGAAAACACAGGTGTCTGTTGGAGGAGGAAGAGAAGAATCTAGGGGTTGAAAAGGGAGATTGGGGAAGGTAGTGAAGCATCAGGAGAAAAGAAAAGTGATAAAGAGGATTCATGAGAGTATTCAACTGGAAGTGGTAGAGGGGGTGGGGTATGTTGAGAGGGTGTAGGAGGAAGGGGGCTGGAGGGAACTTGGGAAGGAGGAGGATGAATATCTGCAAATACTTTAAATGCAGCAGGAATAGGAACAGAGGGATTAGGGGGTGGATGAGGGAATGGAGTGTTCCCTTGGGTCATCTTTATGAAGTTTTGGATATTTTCAAGGGTTTGTGGAGGGGAATTTGGTATAAAGGACTGAGAAACAAAGGTTCTCAGTTCTATGGGTACATAGAGGGCAGCAGGCTGTGGAGCGCTAATGTTTGGGTGGGTGGCATTTGACATTGACGAGGAAGGGGTTGATATTGTCAGACAAGACAATCCAAGCAAAAGCTAATCTTGGCAATACTGACGTGGGATTTACGTTGGCCTCTTGGAGGAAGAGTGTAACACTGTACTGCTACTGCATCATATTCACCAAGGCTGGAAAGTAGGAATGGGATAGAAGAAGGGAATAAAGAAGACACAGAAGAGGAAAGAAGAGAAGAAAGGACCAAGCAAAATTAGTTGAGGCAAGGGCAAGGCAGGAGTAATCCTCTACATTGGGTCTCAGTCCTCATCCCCTAAGCCCTCCCACAACGACAACGAGCTAGGTTTTGGGAGGGACATTATGACTATGATAATGTTATAAATAATACTAATAGCAATAAAAAGTAACATTTCTGAAACAAGGAAAAGAGTACACAATTGAGATAAAAATTAATTCATTGATGATTGAGCATTTCACCAAACTATATTTTCTCTACTAGTAGCCCGCATTGGTTTCTTTAAACTTTGTAAACAGCCATATGACATAGAGTACTGTGGTACAGCTTCTATATATTTTTTTGTGTGTCATACATGCACAGATACAGTATAGTGCATGTATACATATTTAGATGTTTTTCCACAAAGGCTAAATAAATAACAAATGATGAAAAAAAATATTTTTAATCATAAATCACATTTTTTTAGATAAAAGTTACCATATAGTATATACTATGTAATTCAGTAAAGATATAAAAATAAACTTTATTCAATTTTTAAAAAATGAAGTGAAACATCAAAAAAGAAACTGAAAAATATATAAATTATTATAAAAATGGAAACAGTATCTATGAAATCTACAGAAAACTTAAGTCTTAATAATATACATGAATAGTTATATAACATTCCATGGGACTGATAGCAACCTATACATAATATCATGTCCAAACTTCTACTACAGTTATGTTGTACCAAATTCTTTCCTTACCATTAATCTAAGTTAGTAGGCCTATTAAAGATATATATGCATATAAATATACATATACATTATCCAACATTCTTGCTGCTAAATTGTTTCCAGGGAAGAGGATGCATAGATACAACAGGTCTAAATAGTTATCAAAAAAGGAATTAACAAAAATCTATCTTAACAAACATTTTTCAGTAAATTACTGAAGAGCAAAGATAATGAGAATAGAATGTACCAAGCTGATAAAAAAGAGAAATGAAACTAAAAATTCACACAGTTTCAAGATAGATTATAATCACGGAAGATCAAATCCACTACCCGATAACCAACTGTGATACCAGTCTCACCACAATGTATCATTCCTTTGTAAGAAAACCAAACCAAGTATGAAATAAAAAAAAAGGTAACAAGATACGCACAGAAAGTAATGAAATTCTGTGGAGTGCTCTGAGAATTCACAAAATTGAGCCCAACAAAATCCCTGGAAAATACACTAGAAATTTGGACTTTTCTGTCAATACATGCTCTAGATGCCACATGTAATCCAGAGAGATATACATTAAAAAAAAAAGAAGAAAAAAAAGATCAGAAACAAAATCTCAAGAGTTTGAAAAAAAAAAAGTAAGACAGCATATTTTCATTGAATCCCTGAAAAGAAATCACCTTTTTCATTTAAGAGAAGTCAAGTAAGGGAAATAATGATACACCCCGAAGCTAGTATGAAATGGTGAACGTTCTTATATGAAAGTAAGAGCAAAGACCAGATGTTAACCCCATGACGCCGGGTGGCATGTACATACATGCCATGGCTGTTGTGGACAAAGTAGCAGGTAGCATCATATCACAACCATTCCTGCAAAGTTGGCTCATTGGATGGAGCTTGTTTTTCTCCAACAGCAGCGGCATCATTGCCCACAAACTACCAAATGAACCAAGCAGGGGAAGCTGTTGATACACGCTAACATCCTTGCTATCATGTCCACATGCCAAATTTCTTTACCCGGCGTTATTGAGTTAAAGAGTGCAAGAGAACCTGTTAAAATGCCAGTTAAAGTTCATTTCTCAAAAGTATTAAGAGTCAGCTGTAAGAATAAACTGAAATTAAATGGGGAAAACAATTCTCCTTAGTTATTGTATGTTGAGAAAAAAGGCTAAGTATGGAAGGTAGACTTAAATCAAGAATTCATCAAGTATATATTTTAAGATTTTAAAAAAATGTTACCTAACTAGTAAACTTATTGCACTTGAATAAATAGTACAGATAGAACTAACTATAATGTTTCATATTGGTGATGGCAATACTGGCTTTTCATATTTAAACAGGCATATGAATAAATCCCTTTGATATTGCCAAAACTCCATTGCAGTTCAATGCTATATCTTAAAGTGCGAGATAAAACAATAGTTCTGTAATATACTCACTCAGATTTAAAAAAAAAGGAATAAAACAAAAGATAGATATTCTATAAATCCTGAAATCTTACAGGCTTTAAGAAACAATAACAATAAAAAATATATATAATAAAACAAAAAACATTTTCAACATCAAAAAAATATCTCAACCCATAAAGGAAACTTCCTATTCAACCTGTACATCAAAGCAATGGAGAATGGCAAATATCTAAGCAATGTTTCATGTGTTAAACCCTTGTGTGCTCTAACTGGACACATTAGCTGGTCTCGGCTTCCACTAGCGTCCCTTACTTGACTTCAACTTAGGCACACGATTCCCAATAGCTGAAAGTAAACAAGGATATTTAAAGACATCTTCATTTTGCATGAAAAGGCTCAGACAATATAGCTTTCAAACTGATTGTAGGTATTCTTTGCTATGTTTAAACCATCACTAGATTTACTAATCAAAAAATCTTTCCAAAAAGAGTTTTAACAGAGGAAAAATCTTGAAACAAAATATTCTCATAAAATTATAAGTGGATTCTATTACTCCAAAAAGTGAGTTTTTAACAGAAGAAATGTCATGAAATTAAATATTCTTATAACATTATCTTTTAACTACAAAATGATTATCATTGTGAGGATGTATGCTGAAAATGCTTATTAATTATATAACCTATAAAAAAGGTAAATGTTAAAATCTAAAATGACTTGTCTTCTTAGGTCAATCTTGAACAACAATGAATAAAAATAAAATAAAATAAAATGAAAAATAAATAAAAAGGTGCTGGTGCTAGGAAGTCTAAACTAATAAAAGGTGTTTTGGATGTGATTTATAGATAAGAAATACTATCCAAGCAAAGATGTATTAAAATAGCCTGCTTTTTCAAGTATTTGCCTCTGTGACCTTGTCTAGATTTCACTCTAGTCCCATTGTCACTTTCTTTTAATGCTTAAAAATATTTAGTTACAATAAATACTGGACATTGGAAACATTCTGCAGCCTCAGGAAGTTTCTAGAAGTACAACATGTTGCCCCTCCTCACTCTTTTCTTTTTTTTTCTTTTTTTGACAACTACAGAACTTTACATACAATTGCTTCACAATTTCCATCCTCATGAGCACATCACAATACACACAAAACCTGTAAAATCCAAAACTTAAAGCCAAAATATACATACAAATATATATTAGTCCACAAAACAATTACAAACAGACAGCATTGCATGGTTTATACATCATTGGATTTTGCCAGGCTATAACAATTTCATATACTGAAAACACAATATATATACTGTATTTAACTCCTTCATTCTACAGAAAGAAAGAAACAGAAAGAAAAAGGAAGTGATGGGTGTAGAGGGTGCTATGCCAAAGAAAGAGAATGTAAAAAAAATATATATATAAATATATACACAATGTTATGGAAAGGGAAAGGCTCAAAGCCATGGAATAATCCAGAAGCGTTTGGGGGGACTGACCACGAACAGCGACTGGTGAGGCAGGGAGGGAGACGGCAAACTCAATTGATTAGTGTAGCCACTCTGAAAAATGAAATTGGTTCCAAAACTTGCACTGCTTAGTTTAGTCCTCTTATTTAAATCTTATTATTGGCATTATAGGCAAAAGTTTTTTATTGTTTTAATAGAAGGAAATTCTGTAATAGGACACTGAAAAATGGGAAAAAAATATGGTGAAAAAATAAGGGAAAGGAAAAAAATAAAAATAAAGTTTATACAGCATAAGCCTTAACAAATAAGAAGCAAAAGAAATGGGTTGCTGCCTATTTTACTGACAAAACTCATTTCTCTTAAATCCTGTACTTCTGGCTCTTTACCATAGTGTCTCCCATTACTGTGGAAATATAAGCCTCCATTACTATGCATTTCTTTGAGAGTCCTGAGATTGGAAGTCATATCTCATACACTGATATGTGACTAAGTACATAAATTATATAAAGATTGAAATGTGGGGTCTATTTCGTATTTCTACTTAAAATTTCAACAATCTAACATATCTACAAACAAAGGAAACTGACCCAACAAAATTTGGCAAATAAAAAACAGGGAACAGGACAATTTGATAAAGGTAACACTGAAAAAAAGAGCAAAAACATATTGAACTTAGATTAGAAATGAGGTAGAGACTCCTTTTCTAAAGCAACCATTTGCAAAAAAGGCACAAAACTGCCTCCACAAGTACAAGATTGCAAAACTATAGAGAAGATAAAGACAAAACAATGAAAATCATGCAGACATCAAGTGAAGGCTGAGGAGGACAGAGAATAGAAGATCAGTTGGAAAAAAAAGATACACATAAAATGGAAGTGAAAAATGTTAAAAGAATAAGCTATAAAGTAGCTGAATGGATTAAGAGGACATGAACTGCACTGAATAACTGGATTAAAAAGGTAAATTACAATGTAGCCTGATAATTTTAAAACTTTAACTGGCCAAGTATCTACAAAAGTAATTATAAAAGTGTAAATTAAGAAAAAAAGGTTAATATTTTTTAATGTAAAATCATAATGATAGATCTGATCAAACTGTTTTCACTCCTAGATATTATCTGAAACATCTACATAATGGAGAGGGAGGTATCTGAATGATAAAATTACTCTACAACTCACTTGTGAATTGCAGGAACCACAAGTCTTGTATAGTATTTTACACTAACAAATTATTTCCAAAATCAGCTAAACACCCATTGAACAAATCTTCGTTATTACCACAATACAAACAGAATTTTCTAGCTATTATTTACCGTGGGAAACATGATAAAGAAGATATTACTGCTGTGGCTGTAGAAACCAGAAAATAGAAGTGCTGATTTGATTTATTTTTTTCTTATAACCAAAATGGTAAAAAGGGTCATGAGTTCCAGACCATTTGGAAACATTCAAATCACAACAGCTTACATACAGCACAATATCTTGGGATAAAGTGAACAATGCTGCTTCCTTTCTATTACACCCAGCTTGGTGTGTCCT
>NW_020868707.1:1198948-1202934 GCF_003789085.1 Penaeus vannamei
CAATAATATTAATTAAATAATAATAATAAAAACAATAATATTAATTAAATAATAATAATAAAAACAATAATAAGAATATTAATAATAATTTATCATGTTTACTATTACTAAATACTCAGGCCTAATTTCTTTGAGAGGAAGATAAGGAGGAGGAGGAGGAGGAGGAGGAGGAGGAGGAGGAGGAGGAGGAGGAGGAGGAGGAGGAAGAGGAGGAGAATGGAGAGGAGGAGGAGGGAGAGGAGGGGGAAGGAGGAGGAGAAGGGAAAGGAAGAAGAGGAGGAGGAGGGAGAGGAAGAGGAGGAGGAGGAGGAGGAAGAAGAGGAGTAGGAGGAGGAGAAGGAGTAGGAGGAGAAAGAGGAGTAGGGAGGAGGAAGAGGAGTAGGAGGTGAAAAAGGAGGAGGAAGAAGAGGAAGAGGAGGAGGAGGACATGATGAGAAGAAAAAAAGAAGAAGAAGAAAACAACAACAAAGAAAAGAAGAAGAGAGAAAAAAACGAAAAGAAGAAAGAAGAGTGAAAAAAAAGAAGGAAAAGAAGACCTGTATTTCCGCTCACTCCAATCACTTATTGTGCAGCGCCAAAGTTAAAAATGCCTTTATCGTTTTCTTGTTTACATTTTCCATCTCATTTAGCGTGTGAATGTGGGTGTGTGGATGTGGGTGTATGAATATGGATGTGTGGATATTGTTGTATATGTGGGTGGGATGTGAGTGGATGTGGGTGTGGGTATGTGAATGGGTGTGGGTATGTGAATGGGTGTGGGTATGTGGATGGGTGTGGGTATGTGGATGGGTGTGGGTATGTGGATGGGTGTGGGTATGTGGATGGGTGTCAGTATGTGGATGGGTGTGGGTATATGGATGGGTATGGGTGTGGGTATGTGGATGGGTGTGGGTCTATGGGTGAGTTTAGATGTGTGGATGATTGGATGCTAGTGACTTTAGGTGTGTGGATGTGTGGGTAGGTGGATGTGGGTGGCTTTGGGCATGTGGATGTATGGGTGTAGATGTGGGTGGCTTTATGCATGTGGATATGTGAATGCGGTTGCTTTGGGTGTGTGGATGTGGGTGGCTTTGGGTGTTTGGATGTGGGTGGCTTTGGGTATGTGGATGTGGGTGGCTTTTGGTGTGTGGAGATGTAGATGTGTAGGTAGGTGTGGGAGTGGATGTTTGGGTAGGTATGGATATGGGTGGCTTTGGACATGTGAATGTGTGGGTAGGTGTGGATGTGAATGACTGGGTGTGTGGATGTTCTGGTAGGTGTGGAAGTGGTTGATTTTGGGTTGTGGAAGTGAGGGTAGGTGTGGATATGGGTAGCTTTGGGCCAGTGAATATGTGGGTAGGTGTGGAAGTGGGTACTTAGGGCCTGAGGATGTGTGGGTAGGTATGGAAGCGGGTGGCTTTGGGAGTGTGGATGCATGGGTAGGTGTAGATATGGGTGGCTTAGGGCCTGTGGATGTGTGGGTAGGTATGGAAGCGGGTGGCTTTGGGAGTGTGGATGCATGGGTTGGTGTGGATATGTGTACCTTTGGGCATGTGGATGTGTGGGTAGGTGTATAAGAGGGTGGCTTTGGGCGTGTGGGTAAGTGTGGAAGTGGGTGGCTTTGAACGTGAGGATGTGTGGGCAAGTGTGGGTGTGAGTGACTTTGGGCGTGTGGATGTTTGGGTAGGTGTGGATCTAGGTGGCTTTGGGCGTGTAAATTTGTGGGAAGGTATCAGTGTGAGTGGCTTTTGGCGTGTAGATGCTTGGGAAGGTGCGTGTGGAAGAAAGGGGAGAGGCAGGGGAGAGAAAGGAAAAGCAGGTGGAGGAGGAAGATGAGGAGGAGGGAGAGGTGAAGGGGGAAGGAGGAGGAGGAGGGAGAAGTGGAGGAACAGGGAGAGGTGGAGGAGGGAGAAGAGGAAGAGGAGAAGAAGAGAGGAGAAGGGGAAAGAGGAGGAGAGAGGAGAAGAGAAGGGAAGGAAGAGGAAGAAGTGGGACAGGGAGAAGAGGTGGCGGGGGAGGAGGAGGGAAGAAGAAGCAAAAGGAAGAAAAAAGAAAGAAGAGGAAGAAGAAAGAAGAGAGAAAAAAGAAGAAAAATAAGGGAAAGGAGACATGCATTCCCGCTCGCTTCAATCACTTCCTGTGCCAAAGTTAAAAATGTCTTTATCGTTTGTTTGTGTTTACCATTCGTTTCCTTTTTTTTTTTTTTTTTTTTTTTTTTTTACGTGTTCCATCTAACATGAACAATCTTTTTTCTCTCCGTCTCCCCATTGTGTGTAGATGTGAGTGGGTACGTGGATGTGGGTGTGGGTATGTGAGTGGATGTGGGTGTGGGTGTATGAATGTGGATGTGTGAATGTTAGTGTGGATGTGGGTGTGGGTCTATGGGTGGGTGTAGATGTGGGTGGCTTTGGGCGTGTGGATGTGTGGGTTGGTGTGGACGTGGGTGGCTTTGGGTGTGTGAATGCGTGGGTAGGTGTGGATGTGGGTGTCTGAGCGTGTGGGTGTTTCGGTAGGCGTGGATATGGGTGGCTTTGGCATTGGGGTGTGAATGTGCGGATAGATGAAGAAGTGGGAGGCTTTGGGCGTGTGAATGTGTTGGAAAGTGTGGATATGAATGGCTTATGGTGCGTGGATATTTGGGTAGGTGTGTATGTGGATGTTTTAGCCGTGTGAATGTGTGGGTACGTGTGGATGTGGGTGGCTTTGGGCGTGTGGGTACGTGTGGAATATGTGTCAATGCGTGTCAAAGTGTCTGTTCAGACTCGCGCGCAAAGTCGAAATAACTTGTCTCCACTCTGTCTGTGCGTGTGTACTGTCTGTGTACTGTACGCGTTGTACGTGTATGTGTTAGTGCGTGTGTACGTGATGTGTACTAGTGCGTGTGTACGTGTATGTGTACTAGTGCGTGTGTGTATGTGTACTAGTGCGTGTGTATGTGTATGTGTACTAGTGCGTGGTGTACTAAGTGCGTGTGTACGTGTAGTGTACTAGTGCGTGTACGTGTATGTGTACGTGTAGTGTATGTGTGTACTAGTGTGGTGTATGTGTACTAGTGCGTGTGTACGTGTATGTGTACTAGTGCGTGTACGTGGTGTACTACGTGTGTGATGTGTACTAGTAGTGTGTACTGTATGTGTACTAGTGCGTGTGTAGTGTATGTGTACTAGTGCGTGTGTGTGTATGTGTATAGTGCGTGGTGTACGTGTATGTGTAGTGCGTGTGTACGTGTACTACGTGTGTACGTGTAGTGTACTAACGTGTACGTGTATGTGTACTAGTGCGTGTGTACGTGTATGTGTACTAGTGCGTGTGTACGTGTATGTGTACTAGTGCGTGTGTACGTGTATGTGTATGTGTACTACGTGTATGTGTACTAGTGCGTGTGTATGTGGTGGTGTCTGCGCGCTGGTCTGTGTGCTTAATACCCCCCCCCCCCGCCTAAAAAAATGGAAGTAAAAAAAAACAAAGGATTGTCCGAAATTACAGGAAAAAAGACAAGACACTGAAGGTAATTATGATAATGATGATAACGTGTAATTATGGAGTTAACGTGTGCTATTTATCTGCCAAGAAGCAGAATCAAAATAACTGTGGGTATGATGATAATAATCGTGATGATGATGGTGATGGTGATGGCGCTGGTGATGATAGTGGTGGTGATGGTGAAGGCGATGATAATGATGATGGTGGTGGTGTGTAGTGATGATGATAATGATAGTGATGATGTGATGAATGACGTTCATTATAACTGTGGCGCTTGCTATGATACAAGTTGATGTTAAAAAGGGTAGTGAGAAGGATATTATGATGATGGGATAAAAAAGGAGAAGAGAAAAGGGAGGAGGGAGAGGAGATGAGCACGAGGAGGAGGAGGATGGAAGATGATAATCACCAAAAACAAGAAGGGGAAAAGGAAGGAAAGAAAGAAACGGGAGCGAGAACGAAAGCAGAAGACAAGAATTTTCACAATGAAGCATAATAAGATTATTAATGAGTAGCGGAAAATA
>NW_020868707.1:1203034-1205534 GCF_003789085.1 Penaeus vannamei
GAAAAAGAAGAATTGTGTTGCTTAATGTCTATGCAATTGTTGGACAGATGAACGCAATCGCCGAGAGAGATTTGCTGTTGCCCAACAGATTGCTGAAGATGACAGAACTTGTGAGGAGCGAAAAAAGAGAATAGAAAATGAAAAAGAAGAATTCTTGAAGCAGTCAGATGGAGGGGACAATTCTGGGGCCCAAACTGGAGGTGAGAATCACAAGTTTTGTCAAAGGAATGGGGGATTGAATTCAAGTAGAGGAGGTAGTATAGAAAAAGGTCTTAGTGGAAATTTTTGACATGTGTAGTTCTTAGTCTACTGAAATTAAGGAAATTACAAATGATTTACTTTAAGAAACTTAGCATCCTGCAAACTACTAATATTTGACCTTGTGTAAAATCAGGAGAGGCTTTTGAACATACATTAGGAGCCAAAATTATTGTACTTGACAGTTTCAGGTACCAATATCACCAAATTCATACTTAGTATGATTCATTATAGTTTCCATAATGAGAAGGGGAAGACACATACTTATTATACATTGTCATCTATTTCAGTTCAAGAAGTAGTAGTGAAGCCTGATCTGCGTCGAAGGCTAAGCAGCACTTGCTCAGAGGAAGGGTCTTGTGTGGTGCGAGAAGTGGATTATGATGGGGATGGCGAAGACAGTCTGTATTACTCTTCCACAGAAAACCTTCATGTTATGGTGAGTAGTATGGTATGACCTGTTAAATTTTTTTTTTTCCTGTTGTGTTAGGGCTCCAGTTTTAAAGTGTATGTATAATGGAAGTGTAGACTTGAAAAATCACGTGATTTGCTCATATGTATGTGTAAATTTATCTGTAGCAATCAGTCAGTCTACATGTTTATAAGATATCTATTCACCTAGAATATAGATTGTTAGATATTGATTAAACATATCTTATTTTTTACCATTTTAGCAAAGCAGAGCCAAAGTGGAAAAGGTGGAGAACACAAACAGGAAGCAGCGCAAGTCTAGTTCACTTCGGAATGCTGCATCCAAGGAAAAAGAAGGGAAAAAGGTGGCTCTGCCAGCTGTTAGACAGAGTAGCAGCATTAAAGTGAAATTCACACCCCGTGTCTTCCCAACTCCAAAGAGAGAGTCCTGCGAGAAAGAGGAGCAAGATGTAAGCAGGGAATAGTTTCATGATTAATAATAAGAAAATATTAAATAAAGTTGTCTCATTATCTGACAATTAGGAAATCCCTGAACATAATTATATTATGGGAATATTAACCTTATGATCTGAACATTTCATGTATTTGAACAAGTTGGATAATCATATTTAAAGAAAGAAACGAAAGCATACCTACATTAACACAAAATTATAGCAATGCATGCATGGATAACTTATTGACTTTTCTTACATTTAAGGGGACATTTATTGTTTTGTCTTTTCAGTGGCTTGCTGCTCAGTCAGGTTGTCGCTCTAAGAGCCCTAAAGACATCACTGAGGAGAATAGTGCAGAGTACTATAAGGAGAAGGCTATGTATGTTTCCCCTGATTATATTTTTGTTAACTTTATTGTTGTTTTTGATTTTGTGAGATTGCAAGATAGAGAAAGTTAGAATGAACAACTAAATGAAGCATAATACTAAATGGAAGACTAAGTGGAGGATTGAGGCTTACCGTGTGTGAGTTATAGCAAATATGAGAATGCCATTTAATGTAAAAGTGTAGTAAGTTTGAAATGAATCCATAAAGACGGCAAAAAAATTACAGGACAGTATTTAATTTTTTATATTGCTTTTGTACAAAAAAAAATTAAAAGGGGAAGAAAAGAAAGAAGACTAAATCCTTATTCTTTCAGCTCTTTATTCAGTAACAAGGACTTCAGAGGCTGTGTCAATGCTTACACAGAGGCATTGAAGTTATGTCCACAGGAAGCTTCGTTTTACAGCAACAGAGCAGCTGCAAATCTGGCCCTGAACAACCTTCATCATGCTATTAATGATTGTTCAAAAGTATGTGTAAAGACAGTTTTTGACTTTGTCCTATAAAAGGATACAAAATTGAAAATAAGAAGTTTCCGAATTTCTCGTCCCTCTGTTTGGATAGATGTTATCTTTCTTGTGTTTGACTTTTAAAAATATTTTTATTATATTTTGGTTAATATAAATTTAAATAGGGTAAGTGGATCATTAAATTGGAGGAACTATTCCAATGTTTCAGGCCTTGGAGTTGCTCACCCCTCCAACTCAGGAAAACAGCAAATCTCGTCTCTTGTGCCACATCCGACGTGGCACAGCATTTGTCCATCTTCGCCTTTTGTCAGAAGGACTTGCAGACTACCAGGCAGCACACCAGCTCAATCCCAAGGATGAATCTCTGAAGAAAGACATGGAGAGGATCCAAGCCATACTTATGACTTCCACAGACACTGCAGACTCATCAGATGAAGATAGTGATGATGATTTTAAAAGCAGTGGTGAAAGCAGTCCTCCATCAAACTCATAACTAAATTTACGTTTGCATCTTTTCTTTTG
>NW_020868707.1:1210534-1218034 GCF_003789085.1 Penaeus vannamei
AGTGTTTTCAGATCAGTCCAAAGACAGGTTTTGTTATACAAAATATGTGTAGAACTAACAATGAAAACAATATCAAAGGTCTTTAAATCCTGTTTTTTTCTGAAGATTGATTAATAATGGTATGAAAACAGGTACTGAATATATTGTGTAACTCTTTAGTAAATATGAAAATAATTTTCTGGGCTAAAATCCTTGGCTAGCTTATTTTCATGTAATATCCCATTACTACGAGACGCCACGTAATCATGTTCCATTTTTTAAAAACTTACCATCTCGTATCAGTTGTCAAACAACTGAAGAAATGTATAGTATATGGTTTCTCTAGCCAAAATAAATTCTTAAGGGGTGACAGGTCACAAGTTACAGGTGTGAGAGATTTCTTATGACGACTGTGATGACAACAACACTCTGCGATTCCGACAAAACCTGTTTTATTATGATATTATAGTTTTATTTTTTCTTATTCTGTTATGAATTAGTTATCATTGATTTAAACTTTGGAGTAAGAAATGAGTTCTTGATTAGATTTATGATAATCTAAATATTGTAATCTTTAAAATGCAATCGCATGTTTATCAGTTTTATCTTAAATTTAGTTAGGTTGCAGATTAGAATTTGACAGAAAAAATTAGCATATTGTATGGACAGATTATCTAATTTATATAGTCCTGAAACATATAAATTTTTCCAGAAATTTCGTAAAATAAACCGTATACCGTTTGGCGTAAAATTGTTACCATAAAAAATATTACGGAATAAGACGCAGCTTTGACATCTCTCAAAAATTTACCTAGACCATTAAAAAATATTCTGAGGTATTTTTGAAGAATAAAAAGAACTTCAATAAGGAAATATCAAGACTAAAGCTGCTATGACACAGATAATAAAAGGACCCCCCAAAAGAGGGCGTTGGTAACAGTGTCGGTCCAGTCGTGTGCTGAGGAAGCCGCTGAACTTCAGTCAGTCTCGTTTGAGTCCTTGTCGAGTGTAGGTGTTGAACGTCCTTCCAGGATTCTCAAGTTCAGGCGAATAAGGATGGATTCCATCGAGGGGAACATCAAGCTGCTCCTCCAAGGGAAAGAAATCGAGGAATCGCAAGAATTTTGTGACTTTACCCTCGACGACCAGAATGAGGTTACAGGTCAGTACCGAAAAATGGTGCATACATCTTATAAGAAATATATGTTTTTAAAAACGTCTCGAAGATGATAATTCCGGAAACTGTCTTTTGCGAATTTTTTGTCATGTATTTTGATATATTTTGGGATGCTCGTGATTTTTCGGAGGTTGCAGAGATAAATTCGTAGGCTGGAGATAAGCCTTTGTATCATTTCCTTTTTTAAATTCCTTTGCTGGTTTCGGCGGGTTTGATTTGATAGTGGCGATGGTGAATGGGGTTCTTCGAGTTGTGTCTGTCTTTGTCACTGAGCATTGCTAATTACCGTGTCTTCAATTGGCATCACTATATATAGCATTATCGGTGTGACAGTCTTCAGTCACTCCCATTGCAGTCCTCAGCATCATCAATAATCAGTTATCTTCATCAATCATCTGGGCATGGTGATGAGAGGATGCTGATCAATGTGATAACACCATCATCATGTGATCAATATCACATGATCGACATCATTGATTATCACCAATCGTCACCACCACACCAGCCACCACCACCGCCAGTCACCACCACCATCAGTCACCACCCCACCACCACCATGTCACCACCCACCACCACCATCAATCACCACCCCCCCACCACCACCAATCACCACCCCCCCCCATCAACCACCCATCAGTCCCAACCACCCCACCACCACCATCAGTCACCACCTCCCCACCCCACCATCAGTCACCACCCCCACCACCACCATCAGTCTCACCACCACCACCATCAGTCACCACCCCACCCACCACCATCCCGCACCACCCCCCACCCACCACCATCAGTCACCACCCCCACCCACCCACCATCAGTCACCATCCCCACCCATCCCACCCCCCCACACCATCATCCCCCCCCACCACCCACCACGCCCATCACCATCCCACCACCCCCCCACCATCCATCACCCCCCCCACCCACCACCCATCAGCCTCACCACCACCCCACCACCACCACCATCAAGCTCACCACCCCCACCCCCCACCACCACCATCAGTCCCACCATCAGTCACCACCCACCCCCATCACCACCATCCCACACATCCCACCAACCAGTCATCCACCAGTCCTCTCCCACCCACTCACCACCATCAGTCACCACCCCACCACCACCAGTCACCACCTCCCAACCACCATCACCAGTCACCACACCCACCATGCAGTCACAGTCACCACCAACCATCCCCACCACCACCAGTCACCAATCCCCCCACCATCACCACCACCACCACCGCCAAGCATCCACAACCATCAATCACCACCATCACCAATCACGCACCCACCATCAATCACAAAAGTCATACCCACCATCATTACCGCCAACATCACACCAACATCATACGTCATCATCGTCATCAAATCATCATCATCATCATCATCATCATCCATCATCATCATCATCATCATCATCATCATCATCATCATCATCATCAATCATCATCATCACATCATCAATCATCATCATCATCATCAATCATCATCATCATCATCATCATCATCGCACCACCACCATCATCACCCACTGCCGTCATTGTTAGTATTTTGACCATCGGTATTATAATCATGATAACTGCAATCACCTTCATTATTATCACCACCATCATTATCATGGTTACAGCCACCACACTCTTCACCACAATTACCATGCTTATAAAAGATATGTCGGTCTTTATGTGCGTTTTTTCCGTATCTTGATGTTTATTTTCCTCGGCGCACTATTCAGTACATATAGTCTAGGCCTATAGAGTTTTTTTCGGCTTTTCGATTTTAAAAGGACCCGGTGCTTTGTAGGCCTACCTGACACTGGCCTTCGCTGCACAGGTGATGATTCTTGGTATGGTGTATTGTAACGAATGCTAGCTATTGTGAATGACATTGTGATGAATGACAGTGCTTGTGATCATGTTACCGCAGGCGCCGTAATTGCCATGCGGTTGCCGTAATTGCAATGGCAAACTGCCTTGTCATTGCGTTTTTTCCTTGGCGTGCGGACATTAGTGGGAGATCATTAACTGTGAGTTTGTAATGCAGAAGGGGGAGGGGAGGGGGGGAATAAAAAATGGCTGAGGAGATAGGAAGAGGGAGATTGGAAGGGAGAAAGAGAGAAGAGGGAGATTGGAATGGAGGAAGAGGGAAGAGGGCGTTAGAAAGAGAAAGGACGGAGGGAGAGAGAAAGAGGGAGGGAAACATTGAGGGGAATGAGAAGGGAACGGGGATAGACAGTGGGCGTGAAAGAGGAGAAAAAAGAGGGAAAAGACAGAGGGGAAGAAGGCGAAGAAATGGCAGAAAGTTAAGAAAGAGGGAGATAAGAAGGGAGAAAGAAGGAAGGGGGAGACAAGAAGGGGGAAGAAGGAAAAAGAGGGAAGAGGGAGTTAAGAAGGGAAAGAGATTGAAGAGGGAAATATGAAGGGAGAAAAGGAAGAGGGAGATAACAAGGGATGCTGAGGGAAGAATGAGATAGAAAGAGAAAAGACGGAGGGAGAGAGAAAGAGGGAGAAAAAGAAATTAGGGAAGGAAAATGGAGGAAGAAAAAAGGAGAGAGAAAAGACAAGGGGTGAGGAAGAGAGAAAAACAAAGGCAGAAAGGAAAGTAAGAGGGAAATAAGAAGGGCAGAGAAAGGGAATATGAAGATAAGAAGGTAGGAAGAGGGAGAGGGAGAGAGAAAGGGATAAGAAAGTAGAGAAGTGAGAAAGGGGGAAAAGAGATGATGATGAGGAAATAAGCGGGAGAGAGAGAGAGAGAGAGAGAGAGAGAGAGAGAGAGAGAGAGAAGAGAGAGAGAGAGAGAGAGAGAGAGAGAGAGAGAGAGAGAGAGAGAGAGAAATGGGGAGGAGTGAGGGAGGAGGAGAGGGGGGGGGGCAGAGGGGAATAGGGAAGGAGCGAGGGAGGAAGAAAGGATGAAAAAAGTGGTAACAGGAAAGAAGAAATAGGGAAGAGAGAGAGAGGGAGGGATGGAAGGAAAGGCGAGAGGGTCGAAGAGAGAGGGGGAAGAAGGAAAGAAGGGAGAAAGAAGGAGGGATGGGTGAGGGAAGGAGAAAGGATGGGTAGACGGAGAGAGAGAGAGAGAGAGAGAGAGAGAGAGAGAGAGAGAGAGAGAGAGAGAGAGAGAGAGAGAGAGAGAGAGAGAGAGAGAGAGAGAGAGAGAGAGAGAGATAACCAAAGAGAGACCGTAAGACAGAAAAGGAAGAGCAAAGGTCCGAGAAGAACAAAGTAAACTGATAAAACCCGTGTTCAGGAGATGAGTTCACAGGAAACCCGCCTTTAGTGCCCTCCATGTGCTCAAGAGGCGAAGGGAAAAGGCATTTTAAGTGTCTCGTGCGGTCAATCCTGGGCGACGGCGTAAGGGGGGAGGGGGAGGGGGTGGTTTGGGGGAAACTATTCACCGGAGAGACAAAGTGCGTGGCGTGAAGGCCTCTCAAAAACGCAATAGGCCTACACTAGAACACTGATGAGCGAAAGTTGTTCGAAAGAGAGAGAGAAAAAAAAGATTATTAATGAGATTTAGATTAGTTCATAATAAAAAAGACTTGCTTTCTCGTCCATGAAATTGGTATTAAGAAAGATTTTTTTTTACTGCGTGTCATGGTTGCCAAACTTGAGATTCGTGGGCGGCACAAAACTTTAAACAAAAAGAATTGAAAATGATAGACACAGCTTATAGATAACTTACGAAAGTCCAAAATGTTTAGTAAAATAAGGGAAAAAAATAATGAATAGTTAAATATATGAATTGAAAAAGAAATAAATGAATGAATAAAGAAATGAATGAATTAGTGAATGAATAAATAGTTAAATGAATAAAAAGGCAGCGTGCTGTACTGCGTGTCGCTTGCGGTGAAGAAATATCCAGTTGCGGGTACAGGCAGAGGCAGAAACGGCGCAGGTAGAGATAAAAGGAGCGACACAGGTAGAGAAATGAGGTAGATGCATGAGGGAGAGAGGGAGAGAGGTTTAGGGAGGGGGGGGGGGAGGGGAATGTTTCGGCGGCGGTCAACATTCCTCTTGTGATGAAAGTGAATCGCGGGAAAAACCTCTCGTCTTCCTTTGGCGATTCCTATCACTTTTTTTTTTGGATTTTGGGTGGGATTTTTTTTTTCTCTCTTTTCGTTGTCTCTTTTCGTTGTGTGTGTAAGGGGGGGTTGTCTATCTCTTTGTCTCTTTCTCCCTCTGATTCTTTTTCTCTATCTTTCTCCTGTCTCTCCGTCTCCCAGGCCCATGAAATTGGCATTAGAAATGAATTGTTTTTTCTCTCTTCTCTCTCTCTCTCTCGCTGTCTCTTACTGTGTGTGTGTGGGGATGGTTGTCTTTCTCTTTGTCTCTTTGTCTCTGAATCTCTTTCTCTGTATCTTTCTCTTGTCTCTCTGTCTATCAGGCCGTCTCTGAGCTTTATTTTTCTCTCTCACTTTCTTTCTCTCTTTGTCTCTCTCTGCCTCTGTCTCCTCTTCCCCACCCTCTCTTTCTTCCTTTAAAACCTCTCCCTCTCCTTTCCTCCTTTCCTCCCTCCGTTCCTCTCCTTCGCGATGATGAAATAATGTTTGCAGATCGTGTGCTCAGTTTATTTATTGTAATCGCTATGTTGAGTTTGCTGTTCCTACTTCTACTACGGAGATGACGACGACGAGAACAATAACGAAAGCAACATCACCATCGTCGATCGTCATCGTCATCATCAATCGTCATCATCATCATCATCGTCATCGTCATCATCATCATCATCATCATCGTCATCATCATCGTCATCATCATCATCATCGTCATCATCATCATCATCATCATCATCGTCATCGTCATCATCATCATCGTCATCATCATCCATCATCGTCATCATCATCATCGTCCATCATCATCGTCATCGTCATCGTCATCACATCATCATCATCGTCATCATCATCATCGTCATCATCTCTATCGTCATCATCATCATCATTCATCATCATCATCGTCATCGTCATCATCATCATCGTCATCTCATCATCGTCATTCATCATCATCATCATCAATCGTCATCTCGCATGACATATCGACATCACCATCGTCGTCATCATCGTCATCGTCATCATCATCATCATGCGTCATCATCATCATCATCACGTCATCATCAATCCAATCATCGTCATCGTCAATCATCATCATCACATCATCATCATCATCATCATCGATCATCGTCATCATCATCATCGTCATCAATCATCATCATCATCATCATCATCATCGTCATCATCATTATCATCGTCCATCATCATCGTCTCATCATCAGATCATCATCATCATCACTCATCGTCCATCATCATCATCATCATCGTCATCATCGTCATCATTCAATATCATCGTCATCGTCAATCATCATCGTCATCCCATCAATCGTCATCGTCATCATCAATCATATCATCATATCATCGTCATGCACGATCATCATCATCATCGTCATCATCATCATCATCATCATCGTCATCATCATCATCGTCATCGTCCATCATCGTCATCATCGCATCAATCATCATCATCATCATCATCATCGTCCATCATCATCCATCGTCGTCATCGTCATCATCATCATCATCATCATCCGTCATCATCATCAATCATCGTCACATCATCATCATCGTCATCATCATCGTCATCGTCATCATCATCACCATCATCGTCATCATCATCATCATCATCATCATCATCATCGCCATCATCGTCATCGTCATCATCATCCATCATCATCATCATCGTCATCATCATCGATCATCGTCATCATCGTCATCATCATCATCGCATCATCATCATCGTCATCATCATCATCATCATCATCATCATCATCATACATCATCATCTTCATCATCATATATCACCATCATCGTCATCATCATCGTAATCATCATCGTCATCGTCATCGTCCATCCGTCATTCATCATCGTCATCATCATCATCATCATCACCA
The DNA here is from genome assembly GCF_003789085.1 of Penaeus vannamei. Taxonomy (NCBI): domain Eukaryota; kingdom Metazoa; phylum Arthropoda; class Malacostraca; order Decapoda; family Penaeidae; genus Penaeus; species Penaeus vannamei. The sequence goes on from NW_020868707.1 coordinate 1,217,622, forward strand.
TCATCCGTCATCGTCATCGTCATCGTCATCGTCATCGTCATCGTCATCATCATCATCATACTAGTCATTAGCTGCTGGTTTTTATTAGAATAGCTTAGTGATAAGAAGTCTAACATAATAATTTTTGATCGTTTAATCAGATCGTGATCTTAACATTGATTCTAATATCAATAAAGATAATGAAATGGACAATAGTTACGGACATGATTTCTGTGCTTGGTATTGCTGCATTCACATTAATCCGAGTGAAGAAAATGAGTTTACGGATAACCCTCCTTTTCATTCCGTATTTTGATTGAATTACGAATAGTCGTCTACATTTCATTCAGTATTGATTACGAATTATCTACTGTATTTGATGTATTTCATTTACATTACGAATGATTCACTACATTTCATTCAGTATTTCCATT
>NW_020868707.1:1223034-1225534 GCF_003789085.1 Penaeus vannamei
GGTGATGGTGAAGGATGAGGGTGACGGGATGTAGGCCTTTGGGTGTGGAAGAATGGCAGGGTGGAAGGAAGGAAGGATGGCAGGATGGAAGAAAAAATGGGGTCAGGACAGTTGGCAGGTTGGAAGGATGGATGGCAGGATGGAAGGATGAATGGCAGGCTGGAAGGAAGGATGGCGGGATGGAAGGAAGGATGACAGGATGGATGCGGTCAGGAAGGTCGACAGGATGGAAGGAAGGATGCGGCAAAAGGTAAAGAGGTTTTAGGTTAAGGATCGTCCGGTTCCGATGGTGGAGACGGGGGGGGGGGTTAGGGGTTAGGGTTAGGGTCGAGGGGTAGGGGAAGATTGGGAGGAGAAGGGAGTAGGAGAAGGGTTGAAGGGGGAGATAAGGGGGTTGGGAAAGGGTTGTGGGGGAAAGGGTATGGGGCAGGTAGGAAGAGTAGGTTTATAGGGTAGGGAGAGACAAGGGGAAGAGAAAGGGTAACGGGAAGAAGGGAAAGGGGGGGGCAGGGGTAGGGGGTAGGGGGGAAGGGGGAGGGAAGTGTTGAGGGGTTGGAAGGGGTGACGGCTGCGTTACCCTTCCGTCACGGCAGCTGTTGCGCTAATAAACCCGAGTGTGGTTTATAAGGTAGCGCTTGTGTGTCGCGGCGGAGTGGGCGAAGGAGTTTGTAACGCTGCTGACGCTAATGGTGCAGAGGGGCTTGGCTGTTTGTAATGCTGACGGTACGTGGTGTTTTCGGTGACGGCGGAACAGGTGGGTTAGCCCTTGGCAACGCTGATCTCACACATGGCTTTGCTGCTGTTCGATTAAAGGTGCAGGTGGAATCGCCGTTGACAGGGGGAGCGCGGTCGAAGGCTGTGCAGCTGGTAACGCTCACGCCTCAGACAGGTTCGTCATTGGCGACACGGACGACACAATCATTGCTCCCCGTTGGCAACGCTGATGCCACGCACCACTTCAGCGCTGGTAATGCTGATGACCCAGAAGGGCTTGCTGTTGGTAACGCTGGTAATACGGAAAGGTCAGACGGCGAACAGGTGTACCTTAAGAGGTCAATCAAGGGTGGTGCAGGTCAGCCATTGTTCATGTTGCTAACATAAACAATCAGGTTTTACTTTGAATGTAACTGTGAAAGCAGTATTTACACGTTTCGTGTTTTTTTATATATTATAATTTTCGCACTTTTAATGACTACCATAATGACTTATGCTTCTATTATTGTCATCATATTGTTCTACTCCATCGCGATAATTTTTATATACGCCATCTCAGTTATCGTTTTTTAACACAACCGCTTTTCAGTCACTCGCTGACCACCGTCGCAAGCAAGCAAAAATGCAAATGGCGCTCGCGTATTAATGAGATGCACGATGTAAACAACAGGTGTACGCAATCGGGACCACAATCAGCTGTTAAATTTGTTGAACCCGATCGCCTCTCGCCTTGGGGGCCGAGCGGAGCGCAAAAGCTCGGATGCTGTGGCTGCAATTTGTGTTTTAGTTTTTGTTTTTTGTTTTTATCGAGATACTGTTTTTTATTATGATAATGGCAATTTGTATTGTTTTTTATTCGTATTTTTTATAGTATTCGGTTGTTGTTATTTTAATTTCTGTATTCTGGTTTCTGTGATTTTGTTCTGTTTTTTGTAGTATTTGTGTTGGTGTTTCATTCAGGGAAAGCTGGTTTGATGCTTGCAGTGTACTCTGGTAACCTAAGTGGGATTTTTTTCTCTCTCAAAAAGAGGGGTCTATGTTTTAATGTCATTTTCCTCCCTATATGTTTATCTGTCTCTCGCTTCCTTTCTCCTCCTTCATCTCTGCGTCCCTCCCTTTCACTTGTTCATCTCCCCATCCTTCTGTCTTCCTTGTGCCTCTCTCCTTCAACCCGCCCTTCCTTCTCCGCATCCCTTTCTGTTCATTCCTTCCCGCCCTCCCCCCTCTCTCCCTTTCTCCCTTCATCTCACTTCCTATCCATCCTTCCGTCTCCCTTGCCTTCCCTCTCCTTATTTCTCTGTTTTTCCTTCTTCCTAAGCCTCTCTCTCATTTGTCCCTCCCTCCTCCTTCTCACTCCTTATCCCTTCCTCTCTTTCCCTCCTCCTACTTCCATTTCCCTGTACCTCTCTTCTCCCTCTTTCCTCACCCCTTTCCCCACTACTGCTCCCTCCTTCCTTCTCCCCTAATCCCTCCCTCTCTCCCACCTATTCCTTCCCCCACCCCCCCGCTCCTTCCTTCTCCCTAACCCTCTTTCTCTCTTTCCTCTTCCTCCCCCCATCCCCACTCCTCCTTCCTTTCCCAACCCCTCCTCTCTCCCTTTTCATCCTCCCTCCCACCCCCCTCCCACTCCTCCCGGGGATCACGAGAGGGAAAGTAAAGGAACGCTAAATGACCCCTGTGACCTCTGTGACCTCTTCTCCTGCGCCGCCCCCCTCTCGCATGCCCGTGACCCCCCCCCCCCCCGCACCTTCCACTGCGTTGGCGTATTGGGTATGTGAACAGGTGA
>NW_020868707.1:1243034-1255534 GCF_003789085.1 Penaeus vannamei
CCAGTGTAACCAACACCGTTTCTTGGCGGCAGTAATGACACGGTGCTCCACCCCCCCCCCCCCCGTTCTACCTGGCAGTCATTCCGTCTTGGTAACACTGCCAAGGTGACTTAAAAGCGACGCAGGAATTTGAGATAAAGCTATTTGTGTCAAATGAGTTCTTAGGAGTAAGTAATAGCTAAAAATATGACGGATGATTTTTTAGATATCTGAATAATTGCATACTCCGCAGATAGATAGGGATTCTGATGAATTTCCTATGCAGTTGTGGAGATTGCACGCAATGGGAATGAAGACAATGCAGCTAGATACACGAACAGGCATAAGAGTCCTGACGTTTGTTTATTTATTTATTTATTCATCATGAGCAGCGTTGAACAGAATCTTAAATGTTGGTTAAGCCTCCCGACGTATTTTGTTCATCATGGGCGGGGGTGGATAAAAACTCCAACGTTGGTCTTAGTTGCAAATCTGAGATATAAAATTGGTTAATATCGCAATGTAAGGCTTTTATGAACGCGCGTTGATCGTTCATTAACTGCAACATTGTGGAATGCGCGGGTAACCTCCGAACGCGTGCGACGTAAGTGCATAATACCATCTATTGTATTGTCTATATTAACGGAATGAATAACTTATCATGAAAAGAACTTAATTTGAGAGCGATTAGTTGACGGAGAATGCCCTTGCAAGAAAGCCCCCACGCCCCTCCCCCTACCTGAACGCCCTCCCGGAACGCCCTCTTCTGCCGCCCTCAGCGCCTTCGGGTAGGGCCGGCCGTTGCGTAAAGCGAGGGGGAGGGGAGGGGAGAGAAGAGGAGAGGGAGAGAGAGAGAGGGGGAGAGAGAGTGAGGCGAGGAGAGAGTGAGGGCGAGGCGAGGGAGAGGCAGAGAGAGAGAGTGGAAGGGTGAAGAAGAGGGGGAGGGTTAGAGAGAGGGAGGGGAGAGTGGGAGAGAGTGAGGGCGAGGGAGAGGAGAGGACGAGGATAGGAGAGGGAGAGGCAGAGAGAGTGGAAGGGTGAAGGAGAGGGGAGGGTTAGAGAGGAGGAGAGAGTGAGGCGAGGGAGAGGCTGAGGACGAGGGATAGGAGAGGGAGAGGCAGAGAGAGAGTGGAAGGGTGAAGGAGAGGGGAGGGTTAGAGAGAGAGGGAAGGGAGGAGAGTGGGCGAGGGAGAGGCTGAGGACGAGGGAGAGGGAGAGGAGAGAGAGAGAGAGAGTGGAAGGCGAAGGAGAGGGGGAGGGGAGGTGAAGCAGAGGGAGAGAAAGGAAAGAGACAGAGAGCGATCTGGACCTCTGTTTACGTTTGCGCCAGGGCGGGTGAAGGGTTATGGGGTGGAGTGAAGTGGGGTAGGGGAGGGGGTTGAGTGGGGTAGGGATAGGGGTGGAGGGAGGTGGAGGGGGGAAGGGGGGAAGGGTAGAGGGGCGGGCGGGCTGGAACAAGGTCCATACAAGTACTTATACGGACCTTGGGCTGGAATGGAGCGGGTTGGGCGATTCGTATAATGCATTTGCGGGATGTAGAGGCTTGCGCGGGGATGGAGTAAGAGGGGAAGCAGAGAGCTGTTTGATTTTCTTTTCTTTTTTCTTTTTTTTTTGCGTTTTGCATCTGTGCCCCGTTCTCTTTTTCTATGTCTGTCTGTCTTTCTAAACGCTGTCTCTCTTTCTCTATTCTCTCTCTCTCTTTCTCTCTTTCTCTCCGTCTCTCTTCTTCTCTCTCTTCTCTTCCTCTTTCTCTCTCTCTCTCTCTCTCTTCTCTCTCTCTCTCTCTCTCTCTCTCTCTCTCTCTCTCTCTCTCTCTCTCTTCTCTCTCTCTCTGCTCTCTCTCCTCTCTCTCTTCTCCCTCTCTTCTCCTCTCTTCTCCTCCCTTCTCTCCTCCCTCCTCTCCTCCCTCCCTCCCTTCCCTCCCTCCCTCCCTTCCTCCCTCCCTCCCTTCCTCCCTCCTTTTCCCTTCTTTTCTCCATGTACTTTCTTTTTTTTTCTCGATATATGTAGTTGTGTATATTCCCAGACTGAGATGGTGGCAGAACACACACCGCATTCGCCATGCAAAAATTGATGTATTATTTCCTGCCACGATAGAAACCTCTGATTTACCACGCAACGGACACACACGCGCGCACACATGTGGCCACGACCGCACACACGCACACGCACACACACACATACACATACACATACACATACACATACACACGCACACTCACACATACATACACACGCACACTCACACATATACACGTACACACTCACACATACACACACACACACCACACACACACACACACACACACACACACACACACACACACACACACACACACCACACACAACACATTCACATTCACACATTCATACATTCATACATTCATTACATTCACACACACACACACATTCACACATTCACACATTCATACATTCATACATTCACACACACACACACACACACACACACACACACACACACACACACACACACACACACACACACACACACACACACAACACACACACACACACACACACACACACACACACAACACACACACACACACACACACACACACACACACACACACACACACACACACACACACACACACACACACACACACACACACACATTCACACTCATACGCGCACAGCCACTCACATATACGCACATACATACATACACTTACACACGCACAGCGCACTCATATACGCACATACGTACGTTCGCATACACACGCGACCCCCTGCTACATAAACACACGCTTTACAAGAAGAAAAGTGCACACAGTGAAAGTGGAAAGTGTCCGTTTGTATGCGTGTGTGTGTGGTGTGTGTGTGGTGTGTGGTGTGTGTGTGTGCGTGTGTGTGTGTGTGTGTGTGTGTGTGTGTGTGTGTGTGTGTGTGTGTGTGTGTGTGTGTGTGTGTGTGTGTTGTGTGTGTGTGTGCGCGTGTGTGTGTGATGTGTGTGTGTGTGTGTGTGGTGTGTCTGTGTGGGTGGGTGGGTGGGTGAAGGAGGGTTTGGCTTGGGTAAGGAAATGTGGAGAGAAGGAGGAGAGGAGAAAAAAAAGAAAGGAGAAAGAAGGGAGTAAAAGAAAGGAAAGCGAAAGGGGGAGATTGGAAGAGGAAGAAGGAAAGGAAGAGAGGGAGATAGGTGAGAGTAAGAGAGAGTGTAGGAGGGAGAAGGAGGATTGGAGAGATGCTGGGAGAGGAAAAAGACAATGAGAGAAAGAGGAGAGAGGAAATAATGATGATGAAAGAAATGGGATGAAGAGTGTGAAATTGGAAGAGTAAGGGAAGAGTGTGAGATGAATGAAAAATAAGGAAAAAAACGAATGATGAGAAAGAAACGCTAAGGAAGAAAGAAAGGAATGAGGTGAGAAATAAACGGAAAGGAAGAAAGAAAGGAATGACTGCGTTGAGAGAATAAATCCAGGAAATAAAAAAGAAGAAAAAAGTAGTTATAAACAAGTAAGAAAGATGAAAGCAGCGCGGAGAAAACAAACAAGGAGAGAGAGAAAGTGGAGACATTTTTTTGGACATGCAACACAAAGAATTGATGAGACGCGACATAGCAAGCGAGGCAATTGTGTGACAGTTTCTCGTGCTTATTTTCTCCCGTTTTCTTTTCTCTTCGTTTTCTTTTCTCTCCGTTTTCTTTTCTTCGTTTTCTTTTTTCTTTGTTGTGTTTTTTTACTGTTTGTACTTTTTTCGTTTGTTTGTTTTGTTGTATTGTATTTCTTTTTGTAGTTTGTTTTATTTGTTTGTTATTCTTTTTTTCTTTTCTTTTTTTTTACTTTTCTATTCGCTTTATCTTCCTTTGTGTCTATTTCGTTTGTTAACAATCGGTAGTTTCCTTTTTCTTTGTGACTATTTTTTGTTTCTAGCTGTTTGTTATGTATTGTTTTAGTTGTATTTTTCTTTCTTGTTCTCATTTTCTCTCTTTACTTTCGTTTTATATATATTGTTTTTTGTTTTGTTTTGTTTTGTTTTATCCGATTTTATTGTTGTTGTTTTTCCCGTGTTTTTCGTTGTTGGTTGATCAAATTCCTTTCATTTTATAATTTTAAATATTTTTCTCTCTTGTCTTTCTATTGTAATTTTTGTTCATTTTATTATCTTTATATTCTCTTAAATGTCCATGCTGTTCTGTTTATTTTATTTTATTTTTTTTGTTTTGTTGTATTTTTTCTTTTGTACGTTTTGTTTTATATTCTGTGATTATTTTTGGTCCATTTTATTATTTTTTCTTTAGTTGTTTTAGTTAGTTTTCTTTTGTTTTTCTATTCTTATTATTCTCTTCTCTCTTTTTTTTTTGGCGTTTACTTTTATTTTGTTTAATCTCTATTTTTTACATCTATTTCCTCTTTTGAAATGAGAAGCGTGAAGAAAAAGTGAAAATGAAGAGAATGAGAAGGAAAAGGAAAAGGGTGAAAGAAATTATTTTGGAGAAAACGATGAAAACGATAAGGAAAGAAGTGATGAACTGGATGAAATAGGTTTTATAAGGAAGAGAGATAAAACAGTCATGCAAAGCGAGAGAGAGGAAGAGATATATAGTGAATGCCCAAGAGAGAGGTATTAGAGAAAGGGAAAGGGAGAGGAGTAAGAAGGTGGGAAAAAGAGAGATAGTAGAAGAGTACTAGAGAGACGAGAGAGAGTATCAGGAGAAAGGGAAATAAGGAGGAATGGGATAATAGTTCGAGAAATATGAGGAGAGAAGGGTGTAGAGATAAGGGAAAGAGTAGATTGTTAAAAGGAAAGAGAAGGTAGATGAAAGGAAAGAGAGGTTAGAGTACAAAGTGGAAAAATAGGCAGAAGAAATGGGAAGAGAGGCAGAGAGAGAGGTAAAAGAGGCAAGAAAAGGATAAGGAGAGAGGGTAGAATGGAGAGCAAGGTGGAAAGTAAGAGATAGGGAGGTAGAGAGTATGATAGAGTGGAGAGAGATGGTAAAATATAAGTGCGAAAGAGACGGCAGAGAAGATGGGTGGGAAGAAAAAGAGGCAGAGAAAGGGAAAGAGAGCGTTATAAGAAAGTGGGAAAGAGAATGTAGGAGAAAGGGAAAGAGAGGTTATAGAAAGAGAAAAAAGAGGCACAGAGAGAAATGAGAGAAGAGAGTAGAGTGGAAAAAGGGAGGAGAAAGAAAGGAAGGAGAAAGGGAATAGAGAGGTAGAAGAAATGGGAAGAGGGTGTAGAGAAGAGGAAAGAGAGAGAATGAGAGGAGGAGATGAGGATAGGAGGAAAGATTGGAGAAAAGAGGCTCAGATAAATGAGAGTTAGAGTGATAAGGGGTAATTGAGAGGCAGAAGTAATAGGAAGAGAGAAGAGAAAGTTGGAGAGAGGAAGAAGAAAGGGGATAAGAGAAGGAAGAGAAATGAATAAGAGAGGAAAGCAAGACAGAAAAAAGGAGGAGGAAGAGAACAGAAAGTGAGAAAGAATAGGGAGGAAAATTAGAGTGAGAGTGATAGGAGAAAGGGGAATGAGAGCGTAGAGAAATGGGAGAGAGGAAGGAGGAAGAGAAAAAGCAGAAAAGGGAAGAGAGACACGAAAGGAAAATGAGACAGAGAAAGAGAAAAAAGATAGAGAAGAAGGGAAAGAGATAAGATGAAAGGGGAGAGAGATCGCTATAGAAAGGGGATAAAGAGAGGTGAACCGAATAGGGAAAGGAGAGACAGAGAAAGAGAAAAAGATAGAGAGGAGGGAAAGAGATAAGAGCAAGGGGAGAGGAGAGACAGAAAAAGGGGAAGAGAGACCGGAAAGGAGGAAAAGAGACAGAGAGAACGGAAAGAGAGATAGAAGGAAGAGAGAGGAAAAGAGACAGAGGAGAAGAAATATGATAGAGAAAGGGAAGAGGAAGTGATATGGAGATAGAGAGAGAGAAAGATGAGAGGCCAAAAGAGAGAGAGAGAGAGAATACTTCTATTTACACAGATGATACGATAATATACGCTATAGGTAGGAATATGATGAATATAGTGATATATATATATTATATATATATATGGTATATTAGTATATTAGTAATTATATATGTATTATTGATATATATAGATGTATGTATATGTATAATTCGTATATATATATATGTATTGCTAATGTATGGGAAGCTAATATAGGTAATATAAGTATGAGATGTAGTATAGTAGTGAGAGAGAGAATAAAAGATTGGGCAGATATTATGAAATATATGGTACTGAGTATGTATGCAGAGAGATTAGAGACTTAGTGATATGTATGATTGCAGAGATATTTATATTATGTAATGTATGTATGCATATATTATATATATGTATCGTATGTATGGATTGCTATGCACTTATATATATATGTATGTTAAGTTATTGTATTGTTTATGTATGTATCATTATATATGTAATGTATTGTATGTATAGTTAGTAATATATGTGATTATATATATATATATATATATATAAGTATGTATGTTATGCATATATATATGTANTATATATATATATATAATATATTATATATCCCATTTAATAATATATATATATATATATATATAATATATATATATATATTATTATTATTATGCATATATAATATAATATATAATATATATATATATATATATATAATATATATAATATATATATATAAATATATATATATATATATATATATATTATATATATAATATAATATATATATAATATATATTAGTATAATTTTATATATAGGTAAATATATAAGATATATATATATATAATATAATATATATATATATATATAATAATATAATAATAGTACATACTATGGTATATGCATATAAGTAATTAAATATAAATAATATATATAATATATATATATATATAATATATATAATATATATATATATATATATATATATAAGATATATATGTGTGTGTGTGTATGTGTGTTGGTGTGTTGTGTGTGTTGGGTGTGTGTGTGTGTGTGTGTGTGTGCGTGTGTTGTTGTGTGTTGTGTGTGTGTGTGTGTGTGTTAAATGTACATATATATATATAATATAATTTATATATATATATATATATATGTATATATTATGTATATATATATATATATATATATATTATATAATATATATATATATATATATTATATATATATTATCATACAATCATGTCGTCTGTCCTTCTCTCATAATTTATCCTTTTCTCCCTTTATCCTCCTCTTTCTTCTCCCTCTTATTCCTGTTCTTTCTCTTTTGCGCAACGCCTTTTCTCTTTATTCTTTCTCCTCCTAACTTTATCACGTTTTACGCCATTTTTCCTTCTCCTTTTCCCGTCCCTTCATTCCTCATTAAGCTTCTCTTTATCGCTAATTTTCCTTTTCCTCTCTTTCATTTCTCTTTTTCTTCACCCCGAACTTGGTCTTCAATTTCCCCTTACCTCTCTCCATCTCCTTCCTTCTTTTCTATTTTCTCTTTTATTATGTCTTTTCCTATATCTTTCATTCTCTCTCTTCCTCTTCTTATTCTCCACTTGCTTCCATTTCATTTATTTTTTTCTCTGTCCTCTTCTTTCCCTTCCCTCCTCCTTCCTTTCCTCTCTTCCCTCCTCCCCCTCCGCCGCCTCCTTCCTTCTGTTCCTCCTCCCCTCCCCCCGCCTACTCGCTCCTTTCCCCAATCCTCCTCCTCCTGCTCCTCCCTCCTCCTCCTACTTCTTCTTCTTCTTCTTCTTCTTTTTCTTCCTTCTTCTCTTCTTCTCTTCTTCTTCTTTCTTCTTCTTCTTCTTCCTTCTTCTTCTTCTTCTCCCTCCTCCTCCTCCCTCCTCGCCCCCCTTCCCTCCTCCTCCGCTGCTCCTTCCTCCCTCCTCCCTCCTCTGCCTCCTCTCCTCCTCTCCTCCTCCTCCTCCTCCTCCTCCTCCTCTTTCTCCTCCTCCCACCCCCTCTTTGTGTAGTCTGGTAGCAAAGTGTGTGTGGGTGTCTTCACACAGTGTGGTACATGCGTGCAAGTATATGTTTTGCTGTTAAATATTTTTGTTTGTGTGTTAATTTTTCGATGCCATTTTTATCATTTGTGCATTTGTTTGCTTGTCTGGTCATCTGTTTATTTGTTTGTTTAGTTGTTCTTTATGTATGCAATTAATTATTTCTTTGTTTATTATTGTCATCATTATCGTTATTACTAGTATCATCATCACCATTGCTCTTAGTACTACTACAAAAATGTTATCATCATTTTTGTCAGTACTATTACTTTAAGTACAATTCTCATCCTTATTGTTATTATCATCTAAATCATCTTCATTACCATCATCACTCTTATCATTGTCATCATCATAATCATTATCGTTATCATCTTTATTATCAACATCATCATCATCACCATCAACATCATCAGCATTACCATTATCATAATCACTATGATCATTGTCATTACCATCATCATCATCATCAACATCAATCGTCATCATTATTATCATCATCACTATCAGTATATCATCATTCCATTGTCACTGTTATGTTTATCATCATCATCATCATTACGTGTTTCTATCCATAGAGCATAATCTTTTATCGCATTTTCAGCTTTATTACCCTCTTTATCATGCTATCCTTCCCTCCCTTTCCTCGTAGCCATACAAGGAACATTCCCCAACCTCCCTACCCTTCCCCCCTTGTCCCTCTTTTCCTTCTCGTCTTCTTTCCCCTTTATCATCTCCCTTTTCTCTTCCTCCTTTCTTTCCAACTCCGACCCTTCTCTCGTTCTCTTTCCTCATTCCCCTTTCCCTTCGCCCTTAATTCTCTTCTCTTGCCCCTTCCTCTTCATTGTTCCCCTTCTCTCTCCAACCTTACCTTCTGCACCTCCTTATCCCTCCTATTCTATCCTCCCCTCTTTTTCTCCCCTGTCTTCCCCGTGCCGTTGTCCCCGGCTCGCCTCCCGGCTACTCCGTACGCACCTCTCTCGGAGCCATCACATCCGAGGTAGGCTCTAACCACACTGTCATTGTAATCGCATCACGTTGCCAACTGCTTCTGACTGACCTACCTCCGATGAACGGTCGCGGAATATTCGTCTGTTCGCTACAGCACACGCCGCCTGTCTATGTCGCTCTCACACGGCGTGGCATGCCCCGGAGCCCCTATCAATAGCGCGACCGCTCGCCACCCCCCTCCCGCTTACGCAATCATAGAGCTACGTGTCTTATATTCATACTATATCTAACCAGTACATGAGTTACTACTCTATAATCTTCTGAGATGCATGCTCTGCCTCCATCTGTTGCACTATCAGAGTCTCATACATGCTCTGCGGCTATGAACAAATCCACTGACCATCACCTGCTGCATGACTCTTTCCGGACGCTCCTTTCTAAAGTACCTCGATATCATGAGTAGTGCACGATAATCACTGTTTAGCGCTAAGTATAAGAGATGTCGCTCTAGTCGTCCTATTTGCTTAATACGTCGATCCGATAGCAGTTCAATGCTCTTCTCACTCTTTTCTAGTCACGTATATCTCGTCGATTGAGCAGAGTCCCGTCTCGCCACTCGATTCACTAACTATATAAGAACTCCAAACCCTTCATCACACTAAGTCCTGCGTGCTTCCCGTTTGACCAATCCTAGATGTCAGCACCGTTCCCTTCTCTTCAGCGTGACCCATGTGCGAACCTCACCGCGCGTGCGCGAGCGCGAGTGCGCCCTCTCTCCTTCCCCCTCCGACCCGCCAACCGCCTCCCTCCTCTTCCCCGCCCCACCCCCCTTCCCACTCCAACTCTCCCTCGTACCTCCCCACCCCCAATCGCCCCGTCTTCCCCTTCCACACACAACCCCTACCTTTCCCCTCCCGTCTTCCCTTCAACCCTTCCCATCCCTCCCCTCTCACTTCCCTCTCTCACCCCCTCCCCTCCCCTCTCCAACCCTCCCTTCGCACCTGCTCATCCCTCTCTCCCCTCTCTCCATTCCCCCTACAATCTAACCCATCTTCCCCCTCCCCTCCCCTTCCCCTCCCCTCTCTCCATCTTCCCCACCCTCGAACCCTCCCCTCGCACCTCCCCAATCCCCCTTTCCCCTCTCTCCTCCTCCCCTCCAATCCAACCCCCCATCCCCTCTCTCCATCCCCCTACCAATCCAACTCAACATCCTCCTTCACCCCCCCTCCCCTCTCTCCACCCCCCACCCTCTAACCAACCCCCTCCTCCTCCCCTCCCCCTCCCTCCCCTCTCTCCCCCATCCACCCCTCCCAACCCAACCTCTCCTCTTCACCCCCCTCCCCTCTCTCCACCCCCTCCACCCACCCTCCAACCCAACCCTCTTTCCCCCTCCCCTCCCCCCTCTCCCTCTCCCTCCCCCCCTCCCCTCCTCTCCATCCCCCCTCAACCTCCTCCTTCACCCCCCCCTCCCCTCTCTCATCCCCCCCCCCCCCGCCCCTCTCTCCATCCCCCCTCCAACCCAACCCTCCTCCTTCACCCCTCTCCTCCCTCTCTCCCCTCCCCCTCTCCATCCCCCCTCCCAACCCCTCTCTCCATCCCCCCTTCAACCCAACCTCCTCCTTCACCCCTCCCCTCCCTCTCTCTCCACCCCCCACCCTCCAACCCACCTCCTCCTTCACCCCTCTCCTCCCTCTCTCCCCTACCCCCTCTCATCCACCCTCCAACCCAACCTCCTCCTTCACCCCTCCCCTCCCCCTCTCTACCCCCCCACCCCACCCTCCAAAACCCAACTCCTCTTCACCCCTCCCCCCCCCCCTCTCCATCCCCCCCTCTCCCAGCCCCTCTCTCCATTCCCCCCTCCAGCCCAACCTCCTTCTTCACCCCACCCCTTACCCCCCCCCCCCCCAAGTTGCACCTTCCCGGTAGCAAGTAGCTTGTCTGTTGCAATGGCGATTGATCAGGCCGGCCGTTGCGTTGCCGCCCATCCAGGAGTCGGCGTGGGGGGGGGTGTGGGCGTGAGGCGCCTTTACTCGCATCTGTCTTCACTTTTTGTTTCTGTTTTTTGGGGGTGGAGAATTTTCTTGACCTTCGTGCCTTTTTGCAGAACATTTGTAGTTTTAAGTTTTTTTTTTTATATATCATCGTACATTTTTTTTTTCTTTTTCGTCGTATTTTTCTGTTTCTTCTCTTTTTTTGTACTTCTTTTCGTCCGTCAACTAATCCTCCTTCTGTACCTATTCATCATTCCTTTACTATTTTTCTTTCTCCTTTTTCTTCTCCTCTTCGATCTCCTCCTAATTCTTGTCATCCTCTTCCTGTTTGACCTCCTCCTCTGTCTCCTCTTCTTCCTCTTCCTCTTCCACCTCCTCCTTCTCTTACTCCTACCCCTTTTCCTTTTCCTCCTCTTTCTCTTCCTTCTCCTCTTTTTCTTCCTTCTCCCCGTTCTGCTCATCACCTTCATACTACTACTGCTCTTCCTCCTTATTCCTCCCTCTACCTCCTTATTTTCCTCTTCTTCCTCCTCCTACTTTTCCATCCGTCCTCCTCCTCCCCTCCTTCTCCTCCACCCCTCCTCCTCTCTCTCCTTATCCTCCTCTTCCTCCTCCCCTTCTTCTTCTTCTTCTTCCTCCTCATCTTCCTGCTCCTTCTTATCTTCCTTCCCATCTTCTTCTTCCCCCTCCTCTCCTCCTCCTCCTCCTCTTCCACCTCTCCTTCTCCTTCTCCTCCCCTTCCTCTCCTCCTCTTCCACCTCCCCTTCTCCTCCACCTTGTCTTTCTCCCCATCACCTTCTTCCTCTTCCTCCCCTCCTCTTCCTTCTCCTTCTCTTTATCTTCCTCTCCATCTTCTTCTTCCCCTTCTTCTCCTCCTCCACACCCTCCTCATCTTCCAACTCCCCCCCTGCTTCTCCTCCTCCTCATCTTCTTCCTCCATCTCCTCCTATTCCTCTCTTCCTCTTCTAACCTCCCCTCCTCCTCCTCCTATTCCTCCTTCTCTTCCTCCATATCTACCTCCCCCCTTCTCCTCCTCCTCCTCCTTATCTTCCTCCCCATGTTCTTCTTCCTCCTCCTCTTCCTCTTCCACCTCTCCTCCTCCTCTTTCTTCGTCTGCTCCTTATCTTCCACCCCATCTTCTTCTTCCTCCTCCTCCTCCTCCTCTCTTCCTCCTCCTCTTCCACCCTCCCCTCCTCCTCCTCCTCCTCCTCCTCTTTTATCCCGGCCATAACTCCGCGTCTCCACATCTCTATTAGTCGCCTTATCTTGCGTATCTCCTCGTATCTCCTTTACTACCGCCATCATCATCACCATCATCATCATCCCTTCCTTCTTCCTTCTTCGTACCTCCTCCTCCTTTTGCTTCTCCTCCTCTTTTCCTTTTCTTCAATCCTATACCCTAACTTCCTCCGAACTTGATAATAGACAAGTCTGTCTCTCTCTTTTTCTATCTCTTTTTGTCTGTCTGTCTGTTTGTCTGACTCTATGTATGTCTGTTTCCCTGTCTGTCTGTCTACCTGTCTGTCTGTCTACCTATCTATCACTGTCTCTCCCATTCCCTCTCTCCTACGCACACAACCCCCCCTCCCCCGCGCATGCCCTTTTCAGAGAGAGAGAGAGAGAGAGAGAGAGAGAGAGAGAGAGA
>NW_020868707.1:1260534-1265534 GCF_003789085.1 Penaeus vannamei
TATTATTACTATTATCATTACAATAATTATTGCTACCATTATTATCATTATCATCATTATCATTATCAATATTATTGTTTTCATCATCATTATTATTGTTATTACCATTATCATCATTGTCAGTATTGTTATTACTATTGCCATTATCATTATCATCATCATAATTATTACTAGTCATCACTATTATCATCATTGAAAGTAACATCATTATCATTTTTATAGTATCATCATCTTCCTTTTCTCATTATTATTATTATTTTTATCATTATCTTGATTATCATTATTATTATTACTATTATCATTACTCTTGTTATTATCATCATTATCATTCAATTTCATTATCATCATTACTCTTATCAATACAATTGTTATTAAAACTATCATCATTTTTATCATTATAACTTTTGATATTATTGTTATTATTATCATTACGATTGTTATCATCCTTGTTACTTTTATTTTCTTAATACTACCATTGTCATTCATTATTATCATAATCATTATCATTATCATTATTATCATAATTGTTTTCATTATTCTCATTATCATTATTGTTATTATTATTATCATTATTATTATCATTGTTATTATTATTATCATTATCATTATCATCATTACTATTGTTATTATCATCATCATTATCATAATCATCAATCATTCATCATTATCATTATTATAATCATTATTATAATTATTATTATCATTATCATTACGACTGTTATTATAATAATTTGTATTATCATCATTGACGTCAATATTAATATAATTGCTTTCATCATTGTTGTTATCATTATTGTCATTATTATCATCATCTTTTATCATTTTGATTGTCATTATTATTCTTATCATCCTTATTGCCCTTACCGTTATCATTATTGCTATTATTACCATTATCCTTGTTGTTAGTGTTATCATTATTATTATTATTGTTTCCATTATCACTATAATCCCGACCACTACTATTATCATATCCATAAGTATCATTATCATTGTCATTATCACTATGTTGAGAAATAGATTTTAAGTAGAATAATTATGTGGCTGATTCAGCCATATATATTACAAAACAAACAAATGCCCCCCAAAAACCAGTAAGAATATGAATGAGCAAAATGTTGATGAAATAAGAAATAATATGCTAGTGACAGAGAAGTAATAAAGATGTAGAATAAGCATAAGATAGAAAACCAATGTTACAGATTTTATATAGCACGTTAACGCCAAGAAATTTGATAAATGGATATTTAATACCGAATATGAAGATGAAAGTATTAAATTACTGAAATCACAAAATTGAAAAAGCAAGATGCAGAAATTCATAAAAAAGAGAGAAAGAGAAAGAGAGAGAGACAACAGCAAAACATAAGTGAAAGAGAAACACAATCGCCGAGTAAGACGTTAGCGAAGATGATTTAGCGAACAAGTCACAGCGAACAGGGCAAGGCAGTGAACACGCTGTTACGAACAAGGTGGCAGCGACCGTGAGTTATTGCCAACACGGAAGAACAACAACCGACTCATATCATGCATGAAAGCGCAACCTAATCGGCCATTGCAAGAAAATTACCCATAAAATATTTATGCACTTTTGATAGATTATTTACATGCCCAGACCGACGGGCATGCAGAGATCGCTGGTGTAAATGTGGTGTTTTGTTGTAATGGAGTGTTTTTTTAAAGGTTTACTCTCTCTCTCCCTCCCTCCCTCCTCCCTCTCTCTCTCTCTCTCTCTCTCTCTCTCTCTCTCTCTCTCTCTCTCTCTCTCTCTCTCTCTCTCTCTCTCTCTCTCTCTCTCTCTTCTCTCTCTCTCTCTCTCTCTCTCTCTCTTCTCTCTCTCTCTCTCTCTCGTCTCTCTCTCTCTCTCTCTCTCTCTCTCTCTCTCTTCTCTCTCTCTTCTCTCTCTCTCTCTCTCTCTCTCTCTCTCTCTCTCTCTCTCTCTCTCTCTCTCTCTCTTTCTCTCCGTCTTTCTTTCTCTTCCTCTTTCTCCCTCTCTCTCCCTCTCTGTGGAAGAGAAAAAGAAGAAAAAAAATAATAAGAAGAAAAAAACACAAAGAAGAAGAAGACATAATCAACCAGGTAGAATCATCAGGCAAGGTAAGAAAGCGGAGCCTAACACCTCACGTACAAGCAGGAACAGCAGGTCAAGGGGCAGCAGACAAGACAAAACGAGACTCACAAAGAGGACAAGCAGACAAAGCAAGAGGAAGCATGGTCAGCAGACATGCCAAGCAGGTTAAGAGACAAGGTAGACAATCGTATCGCCGACAGCAGGCAAGGAAAACAGGTCAAACGAGAGCAGCAGACAAAGCGGGAAGGCAGGAGCAACACAGGAGTCCGACACGGCAGCAGACAAAGCAGGAGAACAGGAAAAACACATTAGCCAAGCAGGGCAGTAGACAAAACTGGAAAGCAGGACCAAGAAACGAGTCTGTCAGAACCGCAGACAAAGCAGGAGCAACACATCAGCCAAGCAGGGCAGCAGGCAAAGCAGGCACTGAGGACCAACGCATACCCAGGAAAAAAGGACCAAGAAATAAGACCAGCAGACCAGAACAAAGCAGGAGAGCAACACATAAGCAGCAGATTAAGCAGACACGATCCAGATAGAACAGCAGACAAAATAGGATATCAGCGCGCGATCTGAACAAGACAGCAGGCGAGAGGAGGCGAGCAGGGGCGGGCCAAGCGAGCAGTGAGCGACGGAGGACGCGAGCAGGTGAAGCAGCGGCGTGTCCGTGGACGCTACTGTGTAATCGCGGGCTGAGGGATCCCCCCTCCCCCCCTCCGCCCATCGGCTGTTAGGGGCGGTCGGGCGCGGGTGGAGGGGGGGGGTGAGGGCCTGGTCTGGGGGTGTCTGGATGGGCGGATGGATGGGTATGTGTGTGTGTGTGAGTGTGTGTATGGGCAACTGTTTCTCTGTCTCTCTCTCTCTCTCTCTGTTCCTGTCTGTCTCTCTCTCTCTCTATCTATCTATCTGTCTAACTCTCTTCTATCTCTGCCTTTCCCCTCCCTCTCTCCTCCCTCCCGCCCTCCCTCCTTCCCCCCCCCCTTCTCCAATGCCCTCATCACTCACTCACCATTACCCCTACCCCTCTTAATACCTCCACCCCCCCACCCCAAGCATACCCCTATCCCCAACCCTCACGGCCGCCCATCTCTCTTTACGCGGGCAGCAAAACGACGCCCGCCCGCCCACTTCGTGTAGCAGTAGCGCTGGTTACGCCCACGAAGATGTCGACATGGGTCAGCCCCTCCTTCGCCCCCCACCCCTTCTGCTACCCTCCTGCTACCCCCCCCCTTCGCCCCCTCCTCGCCCCTCCCTCCCGTTACCCTCCTTCGCTCCCCCTCCCCCCTTTTCTCTCCTTCTCTTTTACACCCTTCTTTTGTTCACTTCTTTTCCGCCTTTCCTTCTGTTTCCTTCTTTTCCCTTTCGATTTTCTTTCTGTTTTTCTTGGTTTATAGTATCTTTATTCTCTCTCTCTCTCTCTTCTTTTCTTATTATCCTATTCTTTTTGTTTACTGTATATTTTTGTCATTACTGTGAATGTTATTACTGTTATTATTATCATTATTATTATCATTATTATCATTATTATTATTATTATTATCATTATTATTATTATTATTGTTATTATTATTATATTATCATTATTATTATCATTATATTATTATTGTTATTATCATTATTATTATTATTATGATATTATCATATTATTATCATTATTATTATTATTATTATTATTATTATTATCATTATCATTACTAATATTATCATCTTTGCTATTATTACTAACACCATTATGATAATCATGATAATGATGTCAACGATAGCAATAATAATGATAATAATGATAATGATAATGATGGTAATGATAATATTGATATCAATTATCTGTTACTATCATTATTATCATTATTATCAATATCATCATTATTATTATCATTATTATTATTATTATCATTATTATTATTATTATTATCATCGTCGTCATTATTATTATTATTATTATCATGATTATTATTATTATTATTATTATTATCATTATTATTATTATTATTATTATTATTACCATTATCACTATTATTATTCTCATGTTATTATTGTTATTACTATTATCATCCTTAATACTTTTGTTATTATCGTTATTATTAATATCATTACTATTATCATGATTATTGTTATAATTTCATTACCATTGTCATTATTGCTATTATAATCATTATCATTTACTTTATCCTTATTATCATTATTATCACCATTATCCTTGTCTTCATCATTATTGTTATTAATATTATTATCATCATTATCGTTATCATTATCATTTTTATTGTTATCATTCTCTCTCTCTCTCTCTCTCTCTCTCTCTCTCTCTCTCTCTCTCTCTCTCTATCTATCTATCTATCTATCTATCTATCTATCTATCTATCTATCTATCTGTCTGTCTATCTAGCTATCTATGTATCTATGTAGCTGTCTGTCTCTATCTATCTATTTGTCTATCTGTCTATCTTTTTCATTTATCTATCAGTCTATCAACCAATCTTCCCATCCATCTAACTCTCTCTCTCCCTCTGACTGTCTGTCTCTATCTATCTATCTATTTATCGGTGTTTTTGTCCATCTATTTAGCTATCTATCTCCGTTTCTCTCCAACTCTCTCTTCATCTTCCTCTCTCCTGCCTCTCCTCCCCCCTCCTCCCTCCCCTCCCCCTCCCCTCCTCCCTCCCTCCCCTCCCCTCCTCCCTCCTCCCTCCCCTCCTCCCCTCCCTTCCCCTCCTCCCTATCCCTCCCTTCCCCCCTCCCCTCCCATCTGTCCGCGCGAGGCACTATCTTGCGGCGAATCACAAGTCCCGCCTTATTAATTCAACCTCTTTTAATTGCCTCTTGATCTTATTTGGGGAGTCTGTTTACCTTCGGAACTGGCTCTTTATTTTTTATCTTTATTATTATTTTTTTCTTTTTTTCTTTTTTATTCTTGTGTTTGTGGGGTTTTCTTCTT
>NW_020868707.1:1270534-1275451 GCF_003789085.1 Penaeus vannamei
TTACCGTTATTAATTACTCTAAACTCGCCTAGTTAATTCATCTTAATAAGGGCTTTGGCTGTAGTTTCCGAGGGGAGGAAGAGGAGGAAGAGGAGGAGGAGGGGAGGAGGAAGAGGAGCATGAAGGAGGAGGGAGGAGGAGGAGGAGAGAGGAGGAGGAGAGGAGGAGGAAGGAGAGAGAGGAGGAGGAGGAGGAGGAGAAGGAGGAGGAGAGGAGGAGAAGGAGAGGAGGAGGAGGAGCAGAGGAAGAGGAGGAGAAGGAAGAGGACGAGGAGGAGGGGAGAGGAGGAAGACGAGGAGAAAAAAAGAAGAAGAAGAAAGAGAAGAAGGGAGGAATGGGAGGAGAGAGAGAAGGAGGAGGAGCAGCAGGAGTAGGAGGAGGAGGAGAAGGGATAGAGGAGGAGGAAGAAGAGGAACAGGGGTGAGTAAAAGGGGAGGAAGGGGAGGAGAGGGAAGAAAAAAGAGAGAATCAAAAAGCTATGAGAAAAGGGGAAAAGATTTAAAAAGAAAAAAAAAAAAAGAAAAAAAAAAAAAAAAAAAAAAAAAAAAAGTGAAAAAAAAAAGATTATTAAAACAAAGAAAAAAAAACCTCACCCCCCAAAAAAAAAAAAAAAGATAACAAACACGAAACAAAAGATAAAAGATGAATAAAACGAAGAAAAAGAGAGTGTTGCAACGTGGCAGATGATGCACGAGGCAACGGCTGTGCAACCTGCAATCCAAAGTCAAGACGAGCAGCCGTTCTTCCCTCGCCTTCGACAGTCCAATAATTGCAACGGCAGAAATAATCATTCAGAAGTGATGAATATGGGAGGGAGGGAGGGAGGGAAGGGAGGGAAGGGGAGGAGGGAGGGAAGGGGGGAGGGATGGGGGGAGGGAGGGAAGGGGGAGGGATGGGAGGGAGGGAAGGGGGGAGGGATGGGACAGGGAGGGAAGGGAGAGGGAGGGAGGGAGGAGGGAGAGAGGGAGAGTGAGAGAGAAGGGGAAAGAAAAAGAAACAGAGGGGGAAGGGGTGATGGAAAGAGAGAGAGAGAGAGAGAGGGGGGGGGGGAAGAACGGACGAACGGGGAAGGAGTAAGAGAGGGAAAAGGGAGGAGAGAAGTAAGAATATATAAAGACAGGAAGAGAAAGCTTGTAAGGAAAGTATTAGAAGGAGGGGAAATGAGAAACTAAGAAAATGAATAATACCAAAATAGAAAAGGAGGAGAAGGGAAAAGACAAAAGTTGCAAGCAATGAATAGAAGAAAAGAAGAAAGGAGAGGGAAAGAGAGAGAAAAAAAAGATAGCTAGCAAAAACAAAAAAGTGAATGGAAGAAGATGAGATAGATGAGGAGAAAAAGACAACAGAGAAAGGAGGAATAGAGAAAAAAGGAAAGTAATAGAGAAAATGAACAGGAAGAAAAGAGGAAGATATCAAGAAGGAAGGAAAGACGAGGAGAAGAAGAGAATAGGAGAGGAGAGAAGAAGGATTACTTAAAGTAAAACGGAAAGAAAGAAAGCAGAGGGAGTTGGGGGGTATTGCGTGGGAGGGAGAAGGAACTGGAGAAGGGGAAAGTAGGGGAGGAGAAGGAGGAGGGGAAGGAGATAGTGAGAGGAGTAGGAGGAGGGGAAGTGGGAGAAGAGTGGGGGAGGGGAGGAAGGTGGAAGGGCAGAGAAGAAGCAGAAGGGGAAAGGGAGGGGAAAGGGGAGAGGAGGAGGAGGAGAATAGAGGAGAGTAATAAGAAGAAAAGAAAGGAAGGAAAAAGGAAGGGGAGAGAAATAGAAGGAGGAGGAATGAGGGAGAAAGAGTAAGCGAGAGGAAGAGAAGGAGGAGGAGGGTAAAGAGGGAGAAGAGTAGGAGGAGGGGAAGGAAAGGAAGGGAGAAGGGGAGAGGAATAGGAGGAGGGGGATAGAGGAGAAGAGCAAGAAGAAAAGAAAGGAGGAAGAAGGAAGGGGAAAGAAAAAAGAATAGGGGAATGAGAGAGAAAAGTAGAGTAGAGCGAGAGGAAGAGGAAGAGGGAGGAGGAGGAGAGTAAGGAGTAAAGGGGGGGAAGGGGAGGAAGGAAGGGGGGGAAAGGGGGGGTGAAGGGAAGGGAGGGAGGGGAGGGAGGTGTGGAAGGGGGGAAGGGGGGTGGGGTGGAAGGGGGGGGCCGAGGGGATTAGTATGGCACTTACGCAACCATTTTCTCGTCCTCGGCTCGATGGGTTTCACGCCTGCGCTGATTGGCCCGGCGTAAATACAGAGGAGTTTAGGGGTGATGCATGGCGGCCCCGACGCCATTACCACGCGAGGGGGGAAGGGGGGGGGGGTTGGGCGGAGGAGGTGGTGGAGGGATGGAAGGTGAGGAAAGGGGGATGGGGTGGTGGGGGGAGGAGGGATAGGGGGATGGGGGTGGCGGGGGGGTGGAGGGGATGGAAAGTAAGGAAAGGGGGATGGGGTGGCGGGTGGGAGGGGTGGAAAGTAAGGAAAGTAAGGTAAGGAAAGTAAGGGATAGGGGAGGTGGTGTAGGGTGGGAGTGGAGGGATGGGTGGGGTATTAGGGGGGGGAGGGGATGGAAAGTAAGGAAAAGGATGGGGGAGGTGGTGGAGGGGATGGAAGGTGAGGAAAGGGGATGAAAGTGGGTGGGGGTTAGGGGTGGGAGTGGAAAGGGGGGATGGGGGTGGGGCGTGGAGGGGGATGGAAAGTAAGGAAAGGGGATGGGGAGGTGGTGGAGGGTGGGAGTGGAGATGGGGAATGGGGTGGGGCGTGGGAGGGAGATGGAAAGTAAGGAAAGGGGATGAGGGGAGGTGGGGAGGGTGGAGGGGGAGGGCGGAGAGGGGTGGATGAGGGATGGGAAGGATAGAAGGGGAGGGATGGGAGGGTGAGGGTGGGGAGTAGGGGGGGAGCAAGGGGAGGTGGGATGCGGGATGGGAGTGGGAGGAATGGGAGGGATTGAGAGGTGAGGATGGGAGGGAGGACGGGCATGAAGGGATGGGAAGGATATAGAGGGGTGGAGGGGGAAGGATGAGAGTGGAAAACGGAGAGATGGGAGAGATGGTGGGGGAAGTAGTAGAGGAAGGGAGGGATAGGGAGTGGAGTGATGGGGGGAGGGCGGGGGAGGTGGCGGAGGGACGAGAGGGATGGGAGGGAGGAATAGGAGGGTGTAGGGATAAGAGGGAGGGCGGGGAGGTGGTGGGGGATGAGAGGGATGAGAATGGAAGGGTGGGAGTGATGGGAGGGAGGACCGGGGATGGGGGAGTGTGGGAAGATGGAAGTGAGGAAGGAGAGATGGGAGAGGTGGTGGGGGGGTGGAAGGAGAGTAGGGTGGGTGGGGGATGGAGGTGGAAGGATTGTGAAATAGGGATGAGGTAGGAGTTGGAGGACGATTAGAAGGAGGAGGAAGGATGGGGAGAAAAGGGAGAGATAAGAGAAGAGATTGAGGTGAGTGGAAGGATAGGGAGAGGTGGACGAATGGGGAGGAGGGATAAAAGAGTGAAGAGAAATGGGATGGCGAAAGATGAGCAAGAATCGGGGAAGAAGGGGGGAGAAGGAGGAGGAAGAAGAGGGGAAAAGATGGATGGAAGAGTGGGAGGGGAATCAGGAGAGGGATAAAGGAAGAAGAAGAGATGGAGGAGGAGGAGGAGGAAGAGGAGGTGTTGGAAAATGAGGAGGAGGAAGGGGAGGGGAGAAAATGATGAAGATGATGGTGATGATGGAGGAGGAGGAGGAGGAGGAGTAACTGTAAGAGGAGGTGGGTAAATGGGAGGAAAAAGAGAAGTAGGAAAAGAGAGAAAGAGGAGAAGGAGAAGTAATAGGAGTAAGTGGAAAAGGAGGAGGAGGAAGAAGAGGAAGAGGAGTAGGAGGAAGAAGAAAAGGAGGAGGAGAAGGAAGAAGAAGAGGAGGAAGATAAGGACGAGAAGGAAAAGGAGGAGGAGGAAGGAAAGGAGGAGGCTTCAGATAAAGACGACATAGAGACGGAGGAGTAGGACGAGGAGCACAAGAAGAAATAAGAGGAAGAGGAGAAACGGAAAGTGGAGAAGGAGGAGGAAATGGAGAAGGGGGAGGATAAAAAGGAAAATGAAGAAAGAGAAGGAGAAGAAGGAAGACAAGGAGAATCAAGGAGAGGAATAAGAGGAGAAGCAGAAGAATGGAAAAGATAAAGAAAAGGAAAAGGATAAGGAGGACGAGAACAAGGAAAAGGAAAGAAATGAAGAAGAAAAACAAAAACTAGAAGAAGTAGGAAAATATAAAGAAGGAAGAAAGAAAAAAAAAAAGAAAAAAATCCGAACACAACCAAAACAAATGCGAGAAAGAGAATAAGAAAGAAAAGAACGAAGAAAGAAAAGAAGAATAGACAGAGTAAAGTAAGAGAAAGAGAATAAGAAAGAAAAGAACGAAGAAAAAAAGAATAGACAGAATAAAGAAAGAGACATAGAGGAAGAGCCGTTAACAGCGACTAAGGACAGAGAGGAGGCGAGAGACGGAGAGAGAAAACGGCCGATCCCAGTTAGTCGTGTGAAATATTGGTCATTCCGCCTAAAATATATGATGTTATTTCATCTGATCACTTCTCGGCTACCTGGTCGGAATCTTTAATTACATCACCTGTGAGAGGAGAGGAGAGGTAGGAGTCTGGGGGTAGGGGGAGTGAGTTGTGGGGGCGGTTTAATATTGGGAATGCATGACAATTGGAATGATATGAAACATATTGATATATCCATGTGTTTGAAAATGGAGTTTTTTATAATGATATTATTTTCTTGATATTTGTCTTTTGCTATGTGGTGGCGGGAGTGGAGGGAGGGAGGGTTAGTTTTGGCGGGGGAGGGGTTGTAGGTAGTGGGATTTGAGTGGGAGTGGGGTGATGGGAGAATTGGGCAAATTTCTGGGTTTCGGTGGGTGCGGATGGGGGGGGGGGCGTAGGTTAGGGAGGGAGTACGTTGGTGGATGGGAGGGTTA
>NW_020868707.1:1276128-1281128 GCF_003789085.1 Penaeus vannamei
AGTATAGTGTTGTTGTTGTTGTTTTTGTTGTTGTTGTTGTAGCAGTGTAGTAGAAGAAGAAGAAGAATGACGAAAAAAGAAGAGAAAGAAGAAGGAACCGAAAATGAAAAGAAGGAGGAGGAGCATACAAGCAGAGAATACAACACGATAGAAATCTGACGAAACCCACTGCGACTGTTTGCAATCTAGCAAACACTCTAACAGCATTTTACTTTGCTTCGGACGCTTGTGACACATAGTGCAAATATGCAATTACAATTTGGTTACAAAATTCTTAATCCTCTGAAATAACAAGATTACCAGTTAATCAGTCATATCCGCTATACAATTATTTTTTTCTCTACATTCCTGACGCGCGCCGTCATCCTAAAACGTATTTTGAATGGGGCGGAGGAACAGAGGTATGGAGATTGAGAGATTGAGGAGAGAGGGAGAAGAAGGGAGAGGGAGAGAGGGAGAGAGGGAGAGGAGGGAGGGAGGGAGGGAGGGAGAGGGAGGGAGAGAGAGGAGAGTGAGAGGAGAGAGAGAGAGAGAGAGAGAGAGAGAGAGAGAGAGAGAGAGAAGAGGAGAGAGAGAAGAGGAGAAGAGGGAGAGGGGAGAAGAGAGGGAGAGAGAGAGAGGAGAGAGAGAGAGGAGGAAAGAGAGAGGAGAGAGGGAGGAGGGGGAGAGGGAGAGTGGGGAGAGAGGAGAGGGGAGAAGAGAGAGAGAGAGAGAGACAGAGAGACGAGAGACAGAGAACAGAGAGAGAGAGAACAGAGAGAGAGAGAGGAGAGAGGAGAGAAGATGAGAGAAGAGAGGGAGGGAGGGGGGGAGGGAGGAGGGAGGGAGGGAGGGAGGGAGGGAGGGAGGGAGGGACGATAGGGAGGGAGGGGGAGAGGAGAGAGAGAGAGAGAGAGATGAGAGAGAGAGAGAGAGAAGAGAGAGAGAGAGAGAGAGAGAGAGAGAGAGAGAGAGAGAGAGAGAGAGAGAGAAAGAGAGAAAGAGAGAGAAGACAGAGGCAGAGATAGGTAGATAAAGGAAAACAAAGAAAAAAAGAAAGAGAGAATCCACCACACACGTTCCACCAAGCATGCCTCGGCCGGCCCATCCGCTGCCCATATTTCACCCTCGAGGAGAGGGCGTTACGCCTCGTCCTCCAAGCTCCTCCTCCAAGGTACGGCCTCTTACACTTAATCATTCACCCTCAACGCCCACGCCACGCCTCTCACGCCCTCATCGGTGTTGTCCGCACGCCCTCTATGATGCATAGCGAGAGAGCGAGGTGACCCGAAAAAAAAACGTTTCCCAAGAACACAACAACAAAAAAAAAAAAAAAAGTTTCCCAAGATCCGAAAAAAAAGTCTCCCAAGGGCCGAAAAAAAACGTTTCCCAAGACCCCGAAAAAAACGTCTCCCAAGGGCCAAAAAAAAAAAAAAAACGTTTCCCAAGACCCCCCCCAAAAAAAACGTGTCCCAAGACAAGACCCCCCCCCCCAAAAAAAAAAAAAAAAAAAAAAAAAAAAAAAAAAAAGTTTCCCAAGACCCGAAATAAACCTTTCCCAAGACCCAAAAAAAAAAAACCGTTTCCCAAGACCCGACAACAAACGTTTCCCCAGACCTTCTCCGACCTCCAGAACCGAGGCCTCTCCTTCTGTTTAAAACCTGAGTGGCTCTCGTGTGCGTTCTGGCTTTGACTTAATGATCCCCGGCCTGGCTTAGATGACGGAGAACAACCATCTTGAGGAAAGATGACGAAGATGCATTCTGTGTCCAGCGCAAGAATCCTCAGTATGATCTCGGACGGTGAGATGACAGCATGGGTTTGCATCCACCGTAAGAAATGGGTTTCAAGACGAAAAGAAAGAAAGAAAGAAAGAAATGAAAATGACATTAACAATACAGACACCAATATTTTTCAAGACGAAAAGAAAGAAAGAAAGAAATGAAAATGACATTAACAATACAGACACCAATTTTTTTTTCCTTCGCCGATGAATCTCTCTCACACTCTCTCTCTCACTCTATCGGAGCAATATTCATCATTCCTCCTTCTCTCCCCTTCCTCTCTCTTATCCCCTCTTTCTTTCTCCTCCTCTCCCCCTCTTCTCTCTTATCCCCTCTTTCCTTCTCCTCCTCTCCCCTGTCCCAAGTCTCCTTCCCTTCCCCTATCCTGCCCCCTCTCTCCTCTCCTGCACTCTCCTCTCCCCCTGCCCCTCTTCCCTCCTCTTCCTCTCCTCCCCCTGCCCCCCCCTTTCCTACCCCTTTTTTGTCCTGTCCCTCTCACCTCCCTTCCTCCCCTCTTCCCCTCTCTCCTCCCCCTTTTTTCCCCTGTCCCTCTTTCCTCCCCTTCTCTTTCCTCTCCCTTCCTCTCCTTACCCCCACTCTCACCTCCCCTTCCCCCCCCCCGGGTCTTTAATTATATCACATGCAATCTTAACTAGCGGCTAACATGTCCTTGATTTATAGCCTGTGGTAAATCGAAATCCTGCACTGTGCAACGATGCGACTAATGCTCGTGACAGAGTAGTCTTCTCTCCCCTCTGGCTTTTCCCCCCCTTCCTCTTTCCTCCTTCCCTCTCCCTTCCTCTTTTTTTTTTTATCTTCTCCTCTTTTCCCGTTTCCTCTCCCGGTTCTTCTCTTTTCTCCTTCCCTCCCCCTTCTTGTTTTTTTCCCCTTCTCCTCTTTTTTCCCGTTTCCTCTCCCGGTTCTTCTCTTTTCTTCTTCCCTCCCTCTTCCTCTTTTTTTCCCTTTTCTCCTCTTTTCCCGTTTCCTCTCCCGGTTCTTCTCTTTTCTCCTTCCCTCTCCCTTCCTCTTTTTTCCCTTTTCTCCTCTTTTCCCGTTTCCTCTCCCGGTTCTTCTCTTTCCTCCTTCCCTCCCTTAGTCCTCCTTTTTACCTTCCTCCCTCCAGTATCCTCTTTCTCCTCCCCTCCTCTAGCCCTTCCCTCCCCCACGAATTCCTACTCCTTTTTCCCTCCTATTTTTCTTACTCTCTTCCCCTTCCCTCCTCTTTCACCCCCTTTCCTCCTCTATCCCCTCTCCCTATCCAGTCCCTCACCCTCCCCTCCCTCTCCCTATCCACCTCCTCACCCTCTGCCCTCTCCTATCCCCCTCCCCCTCTTCCCTATCCTTTCCTCCCCCTCTCCCTCTCCCTATCCACCCCTCACCATCTCCCTCTCCCTATCCACCTCTCACCCTCTCCCCTCTCCCTATCCACCTCTCACCCTCTCCCCCTCTCCCTATCCACCTCTCACCCTCTCCCCTCTCCCTATCCACCTCTCACCCTCTCCCCTCTCCCCTCTCCCTATCCACCTCACCCCTCTCCCCTCAGCCCCTTTAGAGAAGGCCCAGCGGCGCACTATCCCTGGGGGGGGGGGGGGGCAGACGGAGGAAGGCGAAAGGGTGGAAGCGAAAAAAAATAAGATAAACAAGGGAGATAAGACGAAGAAGGGATGGGAAGATCTGAAGGGAGAAGGAGAGAGAGATGATATATATATAGATGTATATTCAAAGCTGCAAATATATGTTGCAATGCAAATGTAAATATGAATATAAATGTAAATACAATGAGAAACATTTTAACTTGAATAGCAATATAAATGATTATGTAAGGTATAGATAAAAAGAGGAAATATGAAATGCATTTATGCATGCTTTTGTATTAATCTCAACATTTGTCTCTATGCACATACATACATAAACATACTGACATACGACATACCATACATACCTACATACATACATAATACAACATATACATACATACATACATACATGCATATATACACATACACCATACACACATACACACACACACACACATGCGCGCACACACACACACACACACACACACACACGCACACACACACACACACACACACACATACACATAGACATATAATACATATACATATATATATATATATATATATTATATATATATATATATGTATGTATGTATGTGTATGTGTGTGAGAGAGAGAGAGGGAGAGAACAGAGAGAAGAGAGAAAGAGAGAAAGAGAGAGAGAGAGAGAGAGAGAGAGAGAGAGAGAGAGAGAGAGAGAGAGAGAGAGAGAGAGGAGAGAGAGAAGAGAGAGAGAGAGAGAGAGAGAGAGAGAGAGAGAGAGAGAGAGAGAGAGAGGAGAGAGAGAGAGAGAGAGAGAGAGAGAGAGAGAGAGAAGGAGAAAGAGAATGACAAGAGACAGCCATCCAGCCAGACAGAGCAAGAGTACTTCCCCCCCACCCCCCACCCCCCCCATGTCCTCCACCCCCCCCCCCCCACCAAACCAGATCCACCGCATTACTTGAATCAGTTAACATCATTAATACATTTTCCGTGACGCCGCCCGCCTTCCATTATTCATCAGCCGCCCACGGTGCTTCGCTTCGGGGCCCGGGGTTCCACACAGTCAGCGCGGGCGGCAGGGGCTCCACACAGGCTCCGCCGCCCGCCCGCCCGCCCGCGCTGACTGTGTGGAGCCCTGCCCGCCGCGCTGACTGTGGAGCCCCCTGCCGCCCGCGCTGTGTGGAGCTCCCTGCGGGCGGGTGTTCCACACAGTCAGCGCGGGCGGGCGGCGGGCGTGTGGGGCGGGTTCTCGAGGCTCCGTTGTCCGCGCCCCAATTGGGATGCTCGTGCGCGCGGGTTCTAATGTCTGCAGTTTTCCGGAGTTCGGTGGGCGCGGTTTTCTTGCCCTCCTTCCGGTCGCTGCTGTTTCTCCTTTTCCTCGAGTTATTTTTCTGTCTCTTTATATTCTTTTTTTTTTCTTTGGTTGCTCTTTCTTTTTTTCTTTTTTCTTCTTCTTTTTTGGTGTTTTTTTTTTTTTTTCTTTCTTTGGTGTTCTTATTTCTTTCACTTTGGTGTTCTATTTTTTTTTTATTTTTGGTTGTTTCTTTTTTTCTTTTTTCTTTGTTTATTTTCTCTTTTTTTGGTTGTTTTTTTCTCTTTGGTGTTCATTTTTCTTCTTTTTCATTTATCTTTGGTTCTCTTTCTTTCTTTTTTTTCCCTTTGGTGCTCTTTCTATCTT
>NW_020868707.1:1286128-1288628 GCF_003789085.1 Penaeus vannamei
CCGAAACAGGTCATATATATAACCAGGTCATATATTATTGAACATCCGAAACAGGTCATATATAATAGCACGGTCATAAATGATGAACATCCGAAACCCAATGGTCATAAATATGAACATCCCGAAACCAGGTCATATATATATACCTCCAGAGGTCATAAAATATGAACATCCGAAACCAGGTCATATATATAACCAGGTCATAAATATGAACATCCGAAACTAACCAGGTCATATATATAACATAATATCCAAGGTTGCATATCCCAGGTCATAAATATGAACATCCGAAAACCATGGTCATATATATAAGGTCCATATAAAATATGAACATCCGAAACCATATGTCATATATGATGAACATCCGAAACCAGGTCATATATATGAACATCCGAAACCGGGTCTATAATAACAGGTCATAAATATGAAACAAACCAGACCAGGTCATAAATATGAACATCCGAAACCAGGTCATATATATAACCAGGTCAATAAATATGAAACATCCGAAAACCAGGTCATATATATATTAACCAGGTCATAAATATGAACATCCGAAACCAGAAACCAGGTCATATATATAGGTCCAGAAATCATAAATATTGAACATCCCGAACAAGGGTCATATATATGAACATCCGAAACCAGGTCATATATATAACCAGGTCATAAATGAAACATCCGAAACCAGGTCATATATATAACCAGGTCATAAATATGACATCCGAAACCAGGTCATAATATGAACATCCGAAACCAGGTCATAATATGAACATCCAAACCAGGTCATATATATAACCAGGTCATATATATGAACATCCGAAACCAGGTCATATATATGAACATCCGAAACCAGGTCATATATATAACCAGGTCATAAATATGAACATCCGAAACCAGGTCATATATATAACCAGGTCATATATATGAACATCCGAAACCAGGTCATATATAATAACCAGGTCATAAATATGAACATCCCGAAACCAGGTCATATATATAACCAGGTCATAATATGAACATCCGAAACCAGGTCATATATATAACCAGGTCATAAATATGAACATCCGAAACCAGGTCATATATATAACCAGGTCATAAATATGAACATCCGAAAACCAGGTCATATATATAACCAGGTCATAAATATGAACATCCGAAACCAGGTCATAAATATGAACATCCGAAACCAGGTCATATATATATCTAAATATGAACATCCGAAACCAGGTCATATATATAACCAGGTCATAAATATGAACATCCGAAACCAGGTCATATATATGAACATCCGAAACCAGGTCATATATATGAACATCCGAAACCAGGTCATAAATATGAACATCCGAAACCAGGTCATATATATAACCAGGTCCATCCGAAACCAGGTCATATATATAACATCCGAACAGGTCAATATGAACATCCGAAACCAGGTCATATATATGAACATCCGAAACCAGGTCATACATATGAACATCCGAAACCAGGTCATATATATAACCAGGTCATATATATGAACATCCGAAACCAGGTCATAAATATGAACATCCGAAACCAGGTCCATAAATATGAACATCCGAAACCAGGTCATATATATAACCAGGTCATAAATATGAACATCCGAAACCAGGTCATATATATTATATAACCAGGTCATATATATGAACATCCGAAACCAGGTCATATATATAACCAGGTCATATATATGAACATCCGAAACCAGGTCATATATATAACCAGGTCATATATATGAACATCCGAAACCAGGTCATATATATAACCAGGTCATAATCCGATATAATGAACATCCGAAACATAATACCAGGTCATATATTGATAACCAGAGGTCATATATATGAACATCCGAACCAGGTCATATATATAACCAGGTCATAATATATGAAACATCCGAAACCAGTCATATATATCCGAAACCAGGTCATAAATATGAACATCCGAAACCAGGTCATCTCGGAAGACTACTCCTTGAGGGGAAATTCTTACCCAAATCATCTCTATCTTTACCTTCATCTTAAATAGATATACCTTTCCTTCTTGATATAAATATATACCTTCCCTTCTTGATATAGATATATTTCTGTCTTACCATAAATATATAACTTTCCTTCTTACTATGAATATATACTTTTCCTTCTTACTATAAATATATCTTTAAACGAAAATCATTTCAAGCCATTTCCTAACCAATTCCTAACGCTAATAAAAAAAAAAATACAAAGCCTAAATAACCCTTCGAACCAGAACCAACGATATAGAAGTCTCCAGCTTAAGCCACGAAAGAAAAGTTTCCAGCTCAAGCTTAGAAGTCTCCAGCTCAAGCCACGGAATAAAGTCTCCAGCTCAACCACGGAAGAGAAGTCTTCAGCTCAAGCCATGAAATAAAAGCTCTCCAGCTCAAGCACGAAATAGAAGTCTCCAGCTCAAGCCACGAAATAGAAGTCTCCAGCTCAAGCCACGAAATAGAAGTCTCCAGCTC
>NW_020868707.1:1293628-1316128 GCF_003789085.1 Penaeus vannamei
AATGGAAGAGAAGGCAGAGGCTAACATGGTGATGCTATGCCATGGATGTGTCACTACAACAGGGCTTAGTGTGTCACATACAACCTGTCATGGCATTATAAGTGTCAAGATTTAACCCGATGGCCAAAGCTGCCCGTGGATGAGCTGGATTTTGTTCTGTGGATTTTGTTCAAGTAAGATCCCGTTGTCTCGTTCTCTTGACTTCGTTTTCTCTATCATCTTGTCTCTATTTTTCTTATCCATTTGTTGTTATGTCTTATGGTGATGGCGATGTGGAGATGATGATGATGATGATGATGATGATGATGATGATGATGAATGATGATATGACGACGATGACGATAATGACGATGACGATGACAAGGACGATGACGACAATGACGATGACAAGGGACGATGACGATGACGATGATGACAATGATGACAGACGACGATGACGACAACGACGATGACAATGACGACAAGGACGACGATGACGATGCCAATGACACGGATGACGACGACACAGACGACGATGACGACACGACGAATGACGAAGACAACAGCGACGAAATAAAGAGATCAGAACCACGACCACGAAGACGATGACTACAACGAGGCCGAAGATATGATGATAAAAAAAAAATACAAAGCCAACAACACCAGAGTCATCCCCTTCAGTCGTCCTCCTCCTTGTCCCAGGCGTCTTAACCCTTTCTTAAGATCCTCGGTTCACGCGCACCTCCCACCTGCTCGTCACCTCTCGATCCCTCCGCCACTCAGGCAGAAGCTGGGAAAATCTCTCTCTCTCTCTCTCTCTCTCTCTCTCTCTCTTCCTCTCTCTCTCTTCTCTTCTCTCCTCCTCTCTCTAACCTCTCCTTCCCTCCTCCTTTCCCCTCTCTCTCCCCTCTCCCTCTCCCTCTCCTCTCTCTCTCCCCTCTCTCTCTCTCTCCTCTCCTCTCTCTCCCTCTCCTCTCTCTCTCCTCTCCCCTCTCCTCCTCTCCTTCTCCTCTCCCTCTCTCCCCTCCCTCCCTTCTCTCTCTCTCTCTCCCTGCCTGCCTCGCTTACCTGCAATCTCATATACCCACAAACCTCAATCAAGAATTCACAATATTAGAATATTTCCCAATGCTATTATCAACTGCAGATCACTTTTATTTCTCCTATCTTTCTCTTTTATTTATTCACTTGTTTACATTCATTTTCCAGCAGTTTTAATCCTTCTCCCTTGAGCAACATTCACGAAAGGTCATTGCAATTTTGTCTATGATTTGCTCTGTTGCCACATCTCAAACTTCATAATGCTAATGATGACAAATATTTATATCGTTATAAAGCCTTTTTTTGATCATCTATCTTAATAACAAGACAAGGTAAATGTTGCAATGTATCTTGATTATATCTTATCGGAAATTCTACATATTCATGATATCTAAATGTTATGTT
This sequence comes from Penaeus vannamei, assembly GCF_003789085.1. Lineage (NCBI taxonomy): Eukaryota > Metazoa > Arthropoda > Malacostraca > Decapoda > Penaeidae > Penaeus > Penaeus vannamei. Next base: position 1,295,054 of record NW_020868707.1, read on the forward strand.
GCATTCTTACTTTTATTGCCAATGTATCGCTATTGGTATCTTTTGATAAAATGCAGCAATAAAAATGTAGGAGATGACTCAATTAACGTTTGATAATTTATCGAAAGAGGCCTCGAAGCTTTTCCTGATATATACATATATATATATACATATATATATATATATATATATATATATTATATATATATATATATATATATATATATATGTGTGTGTGTGTGTGTGTGTGTGTGTGTGTGTGTGTGTGTGTATATGTATATAAATTATATATATATATATATATATATTTAATATATATATATATATATATAGAAGCGTAGAAATAGAAGATAGATCAGAGAGAGAGAGAGAGAGAGAGAGAGAGAAGAGAGAGAGAGAGAGAGAGAGAGAGAGAGAGAGAGAGAGAGAGAGAGAGAGGAGAGAGAGAGAGAGAGAGAGAGAGAAAGAGAGAGAGAAGAGACAGAAAAAGAAGAGAAGAGAAAAGAGAGAGAAGAGAAGAGAGAGAATAGCGCACACGGGGGGGGGGGGGGGGGGGGTAGAGGGATACGAAGCAGGGAAGGCAACGGCAGGAGGCTCGGTGTACGCGAGGCGGCCTTAGCGCTTACACGTGTTTAACTGCCCTTCATTAGCATACGCCAAGACCCGCGAAGGTGTGCGTGGGCGTGGGCGTGGGCGTGGGGGTCTTAATTCACGTCAGGGCTATTCATAGAAATCCCCGGATTCCATGTCAGCCCCAGCGTGGCGTTTTCTTTGAGGGGCCTCCGGGCTGCGGGACGTAAGGGAGACTCACCTAATTACGTTCGGCGCCTTTACCTATTCGGTCCTCCTCTCGCACCCCCCCCCCACCACCCACCCACCCCCCCACCCCCAGAGTCCTGTCGCCGAGAGTGAACATAATAGAAACGCCATCCAAAAATAGAGCAATTTCTCAAGCAAGACCATTCATTCCCTTATCTCATAAACGTATTCATAGATTCAAGCAACCTGACAGATCAATCGGATTTTTTACAAGGCAGGCCAGCAGAGCAGCCTCCGATAAACGACCTGCCTCTTTAACCTCTCGACCCGCGTAGGGAAGTGATGATCTGCTTCATCAAGACCCATCATGGCAATTAAGAGGATAAGTTAAGCCAAGCACCCGCTGCGAGAGAGCGAGACCGACCGCCAGTTCGCATGAATAACTACCCTCGATAAGCCTATAGATATCACAGGAGGCCTATAATTAACCCGGGGATTATAGGATCGCATATTAAATGAGAAAGAGAGAGTAGAGAGTAGATAGAGAGGAGATAGAAACAGACACCCACGCTGAACCCTCGCTGGGATAAATTAACACTCTCACTTTGCTTTTTTTCCCCGCGTCTTAAATTCCCAGAGAGAGCCCCTCGCCCCTTTACTCCGGCCGTTTATCACAGGCAGCCGTATTTAGCAGCGAGGAGCGTAAACCCACGATCATGCTCCGAGGCTTGATAAAATGCTAATAGCGCAAGAACGGGCGGATAAATATGAACATGGTCTATACTTCGTGCGAGATGAACAGGGAACCATAAATCCTCATGACAAAATACAACATTTTGGAGAAAAAAAGGCGAGAAATTGGCTGTTTTTTCTCTGGATAAGAACCTGTCTACAAATTAGAGCAGGAACGAGTGCGTCCCTTTGGCTCTGCAGTTGCGGTCGAGCTGTCAAAATATTGTTCCTGACTCAGGTTTGTATCCTTTGCAGTCCACCAAATGCTTCTGCCTCTCTGGATATTAAATACTTCCTGGTGGTGGCGGTTTCTGGGTGAGATGAGGCAGGGGGATCGAGTGGGGGTGATATGCGCAGTGTGTACGCATGGGAATATCATGTGCAATAGTCTGTTACTGGTGAATGTAATGCTAAAAGGATCGTTTTGTTTGTCCAGTTGTTGTAATTTTTCTCTTCTTTCTTTTTTTTCTTGGGGGATTTTGACTAATTCCTGAGCCACATCTAAATTCAATAATGCAGTCAGCCAACATTATTCCTTTAAACAGTGACCTCCTACTCCAAACACGCCCATTCTCCCTCAAAATCAAGCACTCCACGAAACTTATCTCCAAAACCTCCACAACCCCTGCCCACCACCAACAGCCTCCGCCTGCAAACGCCAACATTCAGGTCAAACACGCGACGACCAGCATTCGAGGTCAAGGGACCTTCCGGGATCAGCTGGCCTTTGCGTCCCAGGTTACTAGAGCGTTGCTGACCCCCCCCTCCTCCTCTCCTCCTCCTCCTCCTCCTCCCTCCTCCTCCTCTCCTCCTCCTCCCTCCCTCTCCTCCTCTCCTCCTTCCTCTCCTCCTCCCCTCCTCCTCTTCCTCCTCCCCTCCTTCCTCTCCTCCTCCCTCTCCTCTTCCCTCCTCCCCCTCACTTCCTCCTCCCTCCTCCTCCTCTTCCTCCTCCCTTCTCCTCCTCCTCTCCTCCTCCCCTCCTCTCCTCTCCTCCTCCTCCCCTGCTCCTCCTCTCCTCCTCTCCTCCTCTTTCTCTCCCTTCTCCTCCCCCCTCCTCCTCCTCCTCCTCCTCCCCTCCTCCTCTCCTCCTCCTACCTCCCTCTCCTCCTCCCCTCCCTCCTCCTCTCCTCCTCCTCCCCCCTCCCTCTCTTCCTCCCCTCCTCCCCTCCTCCTTCCCTCCCCCCTCCCCTCCTCCTCTCTCCTCCTCTCCTCCCCCTCCCACCTCCTCCCCCTCCCCTCCTCCTCCTCCCTCCTCTCCTCCCCTCCCCTCCTCCTCCTCCTCTCCTCCCTCCTCCTCTTCCTCCTCCTCCTCCTCCTCCCCTCCTCTCCTCCTCCTCCTCCTCCTCCCCCAACGCGCTCCTGAGAGGGCTTAATCCCTCGGGAGTTCCAGTACCTGCTGTGACGCCGTGTGTTCGGGGAAGTCTGAAGAGATATGCCGTAATGCCGTATGCCGTATGTCGTAATACCGTATGCCGTGTTGACCGTGTTCCGCCAACTCAAGGGCGGGACGAGGACCTGAATATACTCGGGTTATACAGCACAGGGGAAAAGAGATGCGTGGAACCTGAACTCGTCTCTGCGTTGACTCTCGGTTGGAAAATATCGCTGCCGTTCTAACGCCAGTACCCGTTGCACGTCTGTATGCTCTTCTTCTTGCTCTCATTAGTTTTCTTTCTCGCTCTTCTTTTACTCCTACCGCCCTCTCTCACTCTCTGTCTGTTTTGTCTGTTCTCTCTGTCTGTTCTCTTGTCTCCTCTGTGTCTCTGTCTCTGTGTCTCTCTGTCTCTCTGTGTCTCTGTGTCTCTGTCTGTCTCCTCTCCTTCTCTCTCTCTCGTCTCTCTCTCTCCCTCTCCCTCACACACACACACAGATATGCTCATACAAACATACACCTAACAAAAACACACACACACATACGATATGTACGTACACAAAACCAAAAAGGAACACACACACAACACACGTGTCGTACCTGCGCGCACAGCTCCTTGTGTGTTTAAGCTTCATCATATGGCTATCAGGGTACGGCAGCTATGCAACAAGATCAGTTGCAAAATAAGCAGCCGCAACTACTGTGGACACCGCGCGTTTATCAGGTTGCAGAGAGTGCAGGGAGGGAGGGAGGGTGAAAGGTTGCAACATACCTTTAAAAAAATTCTCTCAAAAGGAGCTCTGTCAAGTTAAAAACATTCAATTTAATATTTCTCTCTCTCTTTCTCTCTCTCTCTCTCTCTCTCTCTCTCTCTCTCTCTCTCTGTCTCTCCCATACTTTCTTTCTCTGTCTCCGTCTGTCTGTCAACCCATCTATCTATCTATCTACCCATCTATCTCTCTCTACCCATCCTATCCATTAATCTATCCATCTATATCTATCTATGTTCACCTCTACCTATCTCTCTGTCTCTCTCTCCGTATTCCTCTATCTATCTATTTATCTTCCGAAAGAAATAAAACATACACCAAACACCTACCCAGGTTTACGGTCGTAATAACTTAACTATGTAACCTTCAAAACCCTTAACACACAGCAGGTTTGATTACGCGAGTCTCCCCTTTCTTCTGCCTCTTCTTATTTTCTTTCTTTTTCCATTTTCTATTTTTTTTTCTTTCTTTCTTTCTTTCCTCTCCTCGCTTCTCCTTCTCCTGTTTCTTTCCTTTTCCTCGCTTATCATCTTCCTCATGTTGTTGTTTTCTTTTCTTCTTTCCCCTCTCCTTTCTCCATCCCCCCTCTCTCTCTCTTTCTCTTCTTCCCCCTCCATCCTCTCCATCCCCCCTCTCTCCCCTCTCCTCTCTCCCCCTCTCCTCTCTCCCCCTCTCCTCCTCCCCCTTTCCCGACACCAGCGGAGGTTCAACGAGGGCATGTGGATGTTGTAAAGCCGACAGCCACAAGGTCGACCTTTCTACGCTGTGGGAGTAACAACCTCACCCTTGTAGCATGCTCTTCGGAATGTGTATCTGCGTGTTCAGGTGACAAGGCGTTATCGGTGTGTGTGTGTGTGTGGTGTGTGTGTGTGTGTGTGTGTGTGTGCTTGTGTGTGTGTGTGTGTGTGTGTGCTGTGTGTGTGTGTGGTGTGTGTGTGTGTGTGTGTGATTGTGTGTACTGTGTGTGTGTGATTGTTACTTTACTGTGTGTATAATGTGCTGTGTGTGCGTGAGTATGTACGCGTGTGTGCGTTATGTGCGTGTGCGTATTAACGTGTGCGTCGCGTATATGTCCGTACCCGTGTGGATAAAGTGCGTGTGTATATTACGTGATACGTATGCGTGCCCGGGAAGGAATGAGGGAGAGATTATACACGAATTATTTATTATCTGCGGGAAAACATCCCGACAAACACTTACGTCTATTCCATGTTCAGCCGAGGCCTAGAGTATTAACGCCATTACTCAGTGGAGAGTGACCTTGCCCCCCCCACCCCACCCCACCCCCGACTCCCTCACCCCCGCCGCTGTGACGCTACTGCCTGTCTGCCAAGGTTAACCTCTGCGGGAAAATGGAATTTACATCTTAAATGGGTCGGTATTAATTTCTCTTTGTTTTTGTCGATGGCATTTTACGCCACCATACTGTATTATTGTTCGTTGTAATTATTTTAGAGGTTAAAAAAGAACAGATGTCCTGGTTTTCAGTTTCGCTTTTGTTATATTATATATATGATAATTATATAATATATATATATATATTATAATATAGTATAATATTATATATATATATAATGTATATAATATAGTATATATATAATATATATTATTATGATACTATATATTATATATATAATATAGTTATATATATATGAATTATATAGTATATATAATATATTATATATATATAATATATATATATATAATAGTATTATATATAATATATATATATAGATAGTTATAAGTGATATATAATAATATATATATATATATAGAAATATTATATATATATATATATATATATTTATATGCTATATCTATATTTTTTCCTTCTTCTTCTTCTTCTTCTTCTTCTTTCTGTCTTCTTCTTCTTCTTCTGTCTTCTTCTGTCTTCTTCTTCTCTTCTTCTTCTTCTCTTTCTTCTTCCTTATTCATCAACCCCTTTTTAAATTCCTTCAAAACTATTGTTTCCCTGCGTTATATATATATCTGTTCGTTATTCTCTTTTTTTATTAAATTCTCCTTCTATTTCATTTCTATATTTTTCTTCCTCTTTTATATGCATATCTTCCTGACGTAATAATTTTTCTTATCTCTTGTTCTAGTTGTTTCCTTTTAAATTAATCTTCTCACTGAAATATTTCTTTATTCTTTTCTCGCTGTCTATTCGCTCGCTCTCTTTTTTTAACATTTTCAAAACATTTCAAATTTTATTTATTTTTCTATGTCTTGTTTTTTTACCTAAGTGGATATCGTGAAATCTTCGCAGCTTCTCTTTCACAATCTTCGTAATATATCATCCGTTTTTTGAGTCATACATACGCCAAAATATGGTTCACACATTTCTTTTTACAAAAAAAAAAAAAAAATTGACACGTCGATGTCTCTTTCTTTCTTTCTCTCTCTCATGTCTCTCTCATCACTCTATCTATTCCTCTTCTAACCTCTCTCTCTCTCTATCTCCTCTCTCTCCCTCTCCCTCCTCTCACCTCTGACCTCTCCCCCTCCCTCCCTTCCCTACCCTCTCCTCCCCTCCCTCCTCTCCCTCTCTCTTCCCCTCTCCCTCTCTCTCTCCCCCCTTCTCTCCCTCCTCTCCCCGCTCTCTCTCTCCCTCTCCCCCTCTCTCTCTCCCTCTCTCCCCTCTCTCTTCCCCCTTTCTTCCCTCTCTTCCCTCCCCTCCTTCTCCTCTCTCCCCTCCCCCTTCTCCCTCTCCCCCCCCTCCCCTCCCTCTCCCCTCTCCTCTCTTCCTCCTCTCCCTCTCTCTCTTTCTTTACTGCGAGTTCCCCTCTACCTAACATAACAACAGTACGTGTCAGCTAGAGAGGGGAAAGACAACCACTCTCCAAATAAAACATACTCTTTTTAGGCATGGAAATTGTATCAAAACTATAGAACTGAAAAAAAAAACGCAATACGCAAAATAACGAAATGATACGAAGATGATAAAGGCGACGAACGTATTAATATTCCTTATGTAAAAAAATATATTAAAATTTATTAAAATAAAATATATTAAATGTGTATATTGTTTTGCTTTGAACTGTTGTTGTTGTTTTTTCTTTGTTTATATTTTCTTCTATTTTGTTTTACATTTTTTTTTTTTCGATCATTTCTCTTTTTCTTATTTTGCTCTATTTCTCTCTCTCTCCTCTCTCTCTCTCTCTCTCTCTCTCTCTCTCTCTCTCTCTCTCTCTCTCTCTCTCTCTATCTCTCCTTAATCTTCTCCCTCTCTGTGTATGTGTGTGTGTGTGTGTGTGTGTGTGCTGTGTTGTGTGTGTCCCGGTGTGTGTGTGTGTGTTGTGGGTGTGTGTTGGTTTGTGTGTGTGGCGTTTGTCCCTCTACGGCACTGCACTGTGCGATGTGCGTTTGTGTGTGCGCGTTGTGTGTCGTGCGTTTGTGTGTGTGCGTTTGTGTTGCGTTTAGTGTGTGTGTTTGTGTGTGTGGGCGGTTGTTCAAAAGAACTCTTCTGCGATCATTCATATGTTACTGCGTTCTTCTACGGATTTCTGGTCTTCTTCTTGGATTCGGTTCTTCTTCTTCTTCTTACTCATCTTCTTCTTACTTCTTCTACTTCTTCTCCCTCTTCTTCTTCTACCTCATCCCCTTCTTCCGCAGTCTGTGATTGAAGAGAAATCGAGAGAATTCTGACCTCACCGCCAAAAAAACTTTGAGTTCATGTAATGTGAAAGTACCCATAAGGAACCTTAAATATTTCAGCATTCCATTATTTAGGCTAGAACACTAATTTCCTGCTTATGATGACAAGCTTCTTTCAAGTAGACGGATTTGGAAGCGTCGCATTTCTGCACGGCGTGGTGTGCTATGTAAATAAACTAAAAAAAAAAAATGTGAGTTCACGATGATGAAAATGTTATTAGAGCACAGTTCCGGCGTTTTATTTTTATTCATTTTTATTTAAATTTATTTTAGTTATTATTTTTTTTTTTTTTTGGGGGGGGGGGTTATATATTCAAATTTCACATTATCATATTTTTTCGTTTGGGTGCATCCTTAGTCAAGCTGTTTAAGTTGTAGCGTGTTTATTAATTATCTTACATTCATCTTTGCACCCCCTAAAATTTATTCAAACATTTTTCCCAAAGATGATGCTTCATATTTCATTTTTATCACTTTGGAGTTTTTAATTATATTCCCTACACCCTTCGTCCAGTGACTCACTAATCCTTCGGCTTATCTTCACTTCAGACACCCCCCCCCTTCTTTACACCGTTTTGACGGACAGGTGTAAGGGCATGTTGTCAGTTCTCTCCCCCTTCTTCTCTCCTTACACCTGTCCGCTCTCCTCATCCACGTTCCTTGCACCCAATCCCCTTTCCCCTCCCCCCCCCCTTCCACTACCCGCTTACTCATATCTCTTTTCTCCCTCCCTTCTATACCCCTTTCCCCCTCCCCTCCATTACCCCCCTTTCCCCCTTCCCCTCATTTACTCACTCTCACACCTGTCGTGGAAATACCACCCCTCTCCCCCCCTCCTTTTTCCTTGTACCCACACACCTTCCCCCCCCCCTCCCCTTCCCGTTCCCTTCCCCCCCTAAGAAAAAAATATCCCAATCTTGAGCAAACTCTTTTCATTTTTTTTCATTTTTCATCTTCTTCCCCTCCCCCTCTCCTTCCCCGCCCCCCTCTGGAATCCCCGCCGCCCCCCGCCCCCCATAGCTAATGAGGCGGGCCCAGAACGGCTCCATCTGTCACGACCAAACAAGTAGTTAGGTGTTTATAAAAGGGTCGGCGGCGGTTGTTCGGTAGTTTATACGGGTCAATAGGGATGGGATTTTCACCGTAATTACGCCTTGTTTGCGGGTAATCTTTGATTGGTGGGGGAAAACTTTCTATTGGATTAGGGTCATTACGGGGGTCGGGCTGGCTGGGGCCGCCGGGATGCTGAGGTCGCCGAGATGGGAGAGGAGAGGGAGAGCGGAGAGGGAGAGGAGAGGGAGCGGAGAGAGGGAGGAGAGGGAGTAGAGGAAGAGGAGGGAGAGGAAGCGGGAGAGGAGAGGGAGAGGGAGAGGGAGAGGGAGGAGAGCGAGGAGGAGAGAGAGAGAGAAGAGAGAGAGAGGAGGGAGGAGGGAGAGGGAGGAAGGGAGAGAGAGAGAGAGAGAAAGGGGAAAGAAAGAAAGGAAGAGGAGAGAGACAGAGGACGGAAGGAAGAAAGGGACGAACAAAGAAAGGAGGAGAGAAAGACAACATCAGAGAAACAGCGAGGGGTGATAACGAGAAACCTGAGCTCAGCGTGTCAAAACACTTGAGAGAGAGAGAGAGAGAGAGAGAGAGGAGAGAGAGAGAGAGAGAGAAGAGAAGAGAGAGAGAGAAGAGAAGAGAGAGAGAAGAGAAAGAGAGAAGAGACAGACAGAGAAAGAGAGGCGAGCAGAGAGAGAGAGAAAAAAGAGAGAGAGGAGAGAGAGAGAGAGAGAGAGAGAGAGAGAGAGAGAGAGAGAGAGAGAGAGAGAGAGAGAGAGAGAGAGAAGAGAAGAGAAGAGAGAGAGAAGAGAGAAAGAGAGAGAGAAAGAGAAAAGAGAGAAAGAGAAGAGAAAGAGAGAGAGAGAGAGAGAGAGAGAGAGAGACGAGAGACGAGAGAGAGAGAGCAGAGGACAGAGACAGACAGAGAGACAGAAAAAAAGCGGTGGGGAGGTGTCACAAGCTGACAGTGTCAACCATCCTTCTCAATTATCCCCTGCAATTAACGCACACGAACGACACACAAAACTAACACGCACAAATCAGTCACAAGAGCAAAGAGCGAGAACAAGGCGTTACAGCGACTACTATCCCCCTCTTCGTTACTTCTCCCTATCCCCTCATCGTCCCTTCTCCCTATCCCCTCCCCCTCCCTTCTCCCTATCCCCTCCCCCTCCTTCTCCCTATCCCTTCCCCTGGCAAGGAGGGAGGGAGCATGTGGGGGGAAGGGGGGGGGGCGGTGTTCCCCTGTCAAGCCAGCGGCCATGGAAGTGAACAGCTGATACCATCTTGACGGGGGTATTGTTACCATGTATTCAGTTGAAATTGATTTAGCTAAAGACTTCCCCCCCCCCCCATCCCCTCATCATTTACTATTGCATGTAAAGGAGTCACGATAATGGGATGTTAATAAATCAATAAAAAAAAAAATTTTAAAAGTTTTTTTTTTGGAGTGTGTGTGTGTGTGTTGGTGTGTGGTGTGTGGTGTGTGTGTGTGTGTGTGTGTGTGTGTGTGTGTGTGTGTGTGTGTGGTGTGTGCGTGCGCGATGCGTGCGCCCAGTGTGTGCGTGCGTGCTTGTGGTTGTGCGTGTTCTTGCTGCGTGTGCGTTCGTGGTGCGTGTGCGTGTAACGTATACATGTGCAATGTGCTTCTTTCACCGCGTGCACGTAACTATGCTGCTTCTAGACATCATCTGAACCAGAAGCATGTATCCAACGACCATCGCAATAAGGCTTTATCTTTCAACATTGCACGCTACATGTGTCCGGTGCCGCCCCGATCTCTACAGAACCTCCGTGCACGAACCAGGAACCACTTTAGAACCTAGTTTTACTCTTGTCTAATTTCACCTTAAAATGGTTGGGGTTAGAACGGCGACGGTGGCTGTCTGAGGCGCTCCACAGTGCAGATGCCTGTGTGTCAAATGAGTGTGTGCTTCTTGTTTTTTTCTTCTCGTTCTCTCTTTCATTTCTCTCTCTCTTCCTCCTAACCCTCTTTTTCTCTCTTCTCTCTTTCCTTCTCTTCTCTCGCTTCTGCTCTCTCGCTCTCTCGCTCTTTCGGCCTCTTTCGCTCTTTCGCTCTCTTCGCTCTTTCGCTCTTTCGCTCTTTTGCTCTTTCGCTCTTTCGCTTCTCTTCGCTCTCTTCGCTCTCTCGCTCTCCTCGCTCTTTCCTCTCGCTCTCGCTCTCCTCCTCGCTCTCCGCTCTCTGCCTCTGCCTCTCCTCGCTCCTCTCGCTCTCCTCGCTCTTCCGCTTCCTCTTCTCTTCTCTTCTCTTCTCTCTCTTCTCTTCTCTTTCTTCTCCTTCTCCTCCCTCTCCCTCTCCCTTCCTTTCAGTCAACCGGCATCCTAGCTATTGCACCTCCAACTCGACTTTGCAATCTTCAGCTATATTAATCCCGGAACCGTTGCCCCCAAAGACTTATCTCCTCGACGTTGCACCTGCACCCATTTGCAATCACCTGTGCTCACCTGGACTCCCTCACCTGTCGTCTCCATTGAAGTCCTGTGACCTCCTGCAACACACCTTCTCATTTGTTAACTATTTTACGTACCATTTTTATAACCACGCAAAGCTTAAGACTATTGACATTTGACATGTCCTTCGCATCTCAGTAATATGACAAGTGTAATGATGTTTTGTAATTAATTATTATCTATTTTTTCCTCTTTTTCTTGGTTTTATCTATCTATAATTCTCTGCTTATCATTAAATTTTATTGTTATTGTTCTCAAAATCATAACCTGAAGTGTTAAGTTTACAGCAATTATCATATATTTTTCTTGATTCCTTTGCATAATCTATCTATTTATTTATCGTTCCAAATGACTTCCTTTCTTGCAACTGGCATTTATTATCCATTTTTTTCTCCCCATTTCTCAGAGGGAGAGATTATAAATTATCCCTTCCCCCCCTCCTCTCATCCCCCCCCAGACCAAGAGAGAGAAGTACCCCCCCTCCCCCCCCGCGCCTCTCTTCGAACTATATGACGGCAAATTAACTTCACTCCGGGGGGGACTTCACACAACCACTGCCAAAAGTAAACGAAAAAACGCCCCCCCCCTCTCTCACCATCCCCGCCCCCCGATGCCAAAAGTAAGCAACCCCTACCCCCCCCCCTGGTCTACCCCTCCCCAGAGTGAGAGCGACTGGACACCGCGAGAACTGGAGGGATCCGGAGGGAAGGGAATGGGGAGGGAGGAAGGGAGGGGGGAGGGGGTTGGAGGCGTCCGCAGCGAGGGCTATTCCTCTTATGCGGCCACTTTAAATAACTCAATTTTGTCCGTGTGCTTAAGATGTCCCTCAAGCTGGGATGGTAAGTATCCCCACACACCCACACCCCTAGCGCCCCCTTCCTCCCTTCCCCAACCCCCCCCCCTATCCCCCACCCCTTCTGCCATCCCCTATCCCCCTTCCTCACCCCACCCCCCCTCTCCCCCTTCCATCAACCCCCACCCCCTATCCCCCTATCCCCCTTCCTCACCCTCCCCTATCCCCCTTCCTCACCCCCACCCTGCCTCCTTCGTCAATGGACCGACCGGGCAAGAAACAAGAGCAATAGAGAGAGAATTGAGTATTCCTTAAAAGAAACTTACACAAAGTAGGAACAGCTATAACCTTAAGTCCATCGGTTACAAATATCTAATGAATCTAATCTACGAATCATAATAATTCTTCAAAAATTTCGGCATTATAGCCGTTGTTATATTATATTCAATTACACAGACTCAGTCAGTCCATAAATCTACGAATCATAATATTCTTCAAAAAACCTCGCATTATAGCCGTTGTTATTATCATCATCAATTAACCACAGACCTCAATCAGTCCAATCTAATCTACGAATCATAACATCTTCAAAAAAATCTCAGCATTATAGCCGTTGTTTATTAATCATCATTACACAGACCTCGTTCAGTCCTTCCAAAACAAGCAATTCAGAACTGACATCCTCCCCAACCACCACGTTAGCATTAAGCCGTTGTTATTACCATCAAATTAAAGAAATACACAGACCTCAAGTCAGTCCAATCTAATCTACGAATCATAAAATATCTTAAAAAATCTCAGCATTATAGCCGTTGTTATTATCATCATCAATTACCCAGATCTCAGTCAGTCCAATCTAATCTACGAATCATAACATCATCAAAAAATTCATATTATAGCCGTTGTATATCATCAAATTAAAAAAATACACAGACCTCAGTCAGTTCAATCTAATCTAACGAATCATAACATCATAAAAAATCTCACATTATAGCCGTTGTTATGACCATCATCCATTACACAGACCTCGTTCAGTCCTTCCAAAACAAACAATTCGCAACTGATATCCTCACCACCACCACCATTCACGCATCCAGCTCTTCATCGCGTCACGAGAATAAAAAAAAATATCCTAATACATATCCCCGGGCGCCCCCTTTCTTCCCCAGGATCCCTCCCTCCAATCCCCAGCTGTCTCTCCAGAACGCCGGACTTCAAAGACCAGTCAAAAGCACCCTTCTTCGGGCAGGCGTCGGAGATATTAAGAACAGAGGGAGAACTAAGCGTTTCATCTTCGTCGGGTGGCTCTCCTCTCTCTCCCTCTCTCTCCCCGCTTCGAGAGAAAGGTTGAGATGGCATTCTTCCTTTCGCCGCTTCAGCCCCCTCCCTTTCCCTCCTTCCGCCTCAATCCCCCCCCTTCCCCTCCTTCGCCTTCTTCCACACCCCTCCTTCCCTCCTTCCCTTCCTTCACCTCCTTCCCTTCCCTTCCCTGCGCCTTCTTCAACCCTGCTCCCTCCCTCCTTCCCACCCTCCTTCCCTCCTTCGCCTTCCACTTCCTTCTCCTTCGCCTTCAACCCTCCTTCCCTCCTTCGCTTCTTCACCCCCTCCTCCCTTCCCTCCTTCAAAAAGAATAAGACTCAAAGCGGCCACACACACCTCCTTCTTCGCCCGCTGCCCGTCGGAGTGCCTTCCAGCCCCCTCGATCTCACGCGTGGCACTCACCCCCCCCATCACCACCACCCCTCTCCCTCTCCTTTGACGCGGCTCCTTCAGGCTGGTCGTCTCTGGAGGAGGTGAAGGATCTCTCGCTCGCCCTTTTATCTCTTTAATATAAGGAATATAGAAATAGGACACACTCGCCAATGTATGTCTGTGAAGGTGAGTAAGTGAGTGTGTGTGTGTGTGTGTGTGTGTGTGTGTGTGTGTGTGTGTGTGTGTGTGTGTGTGTGTGGTGTGTGTGTGTGTGTGTGTGTGTGTGTGTGTGTGTGTGTGTGACACATAGACAGATAGAGAGAGAAGAGAGAGAGAGAGAGAGAGAGAGAGAGAGAGAGAGAGAGAGAGAGAGAGAGAGAGAGAGAGAGAGAGAGAGAGAGAGAGAGAGAGAGAGAGAGAGAGAGAGAGAGAGAGAGAGCGAAGAGGTTGGAAAGGGGAATACGTACATACATACCCGTACCATACATATTTAGACAATGTACCCCGGGACACGTGTGGATGTACGTAGAAGTCAAGAGCGCAAACCCGCGTGTGTACGTATGTGTGCGTGCCTGGCTTCCATCCTAAGTACACGACACTTGCACAGAGAACTCACCTTCGTATGTAACACCCCACCCCACCCACCCCACCCGACACCCTTTCCTTGCACCCACATATCCCACCGTACATCCCTCGCCACTTCCCGAGCTCTTAATAGCCAAGATAACGCAATTACATGACCACTCCGATGGCTCAAACACGCGCTTCAAACACGCATAAAACATGTTTTCCCGGAATGTAAACAAAGCACCTCATACGTCACCGACACGTGCCGCTGCCAAAACAGTCTGCTGGCTACGTAAACTGTGTCGTTGAGAGTCCGTCCTTAGATGGGTACGTGGGTCTTGTTTACTTCTGACACTGTGCACAGACATGCAGACTGACAGACAGACGCAGACACACAGACAGCTACATACACAGACAGACGCAGACACAGGCAGCTACATACACAGACAGACGCAGACACAGACAGCTACATATACAGACAGACGCAGAACAGGCAGCTACATACACAGACAGACGCAGACACAGACAGCTACATACACAGACAGACGCAGACACAGACAGCTACATACACAGACAGACGCAGACACAGACAGCTACATATACAGACAGACGCAGACACAGACAGACACAGACATAGCCACATACACAGACAGCCACAGACAGCCATATACACAGACAGCCACATACACTGACAGACGCAGACACAGACAGCCACAATCACAGACACACATAAAAAAAATTAAATACAGATAGATAATCATAAATATAGAGCAAGCTAGATAGAAATAATAGACTGGTAGAAAGATGAATATATTGATACATATACAGGTAGCCATAGATAAATAATCGAATATACAGATAGACAGATAAGAATAATTGACCGATATATAGACAGACAGGTAGACATACAGATAAATAGATAGATATACAGATAGATTTATACACTGATAGATATATGGAGAGAAAAAGATGGAAATAAATAAATAGAAAGGCAAATAGATATATACACATACAAACATACAGCTAAATAGTCAGTCAAACGTACAAATTAGACAGACAGATAGAATACAAACAGACAGACACACAGCCACACAGCCAAACGCAGCCAAACCGCATAAAACCCAAGTATTATTTCTCTCCCCCAGCCAGACATATACACAGACAATACGTACACATTAGACACAAGACAGACAATCAACGTACACATTAGACACACACACAGATTACAAACAGACAAACACACAGCCACACAGCCAAACGCAGCCACACCGCATAAAACCCGAGTATTATTTCTCCTCCCCAGCCAGACATACACACATACAGCTAAACAGACAATCAAACGTACACATTAGACACACAGACAGATTACAAACAGACAGACACACAGACACACAGCCAAACGCAGCCACACCGCATAAAACCCAAGTATTATTTCTCCTCCCCAGCCAGAGATACACAGACATACACACATACAGCTTAACAGACAATCAAACTAACTTATTAGACACACAGACAGATTACAAACAGACAGACATACAATCAAACGTACACATTAGACACACAGACAGATTACAAACAGACAGACAGACAGCCACACAGACAACCAAACGCACACAACGCATAGACATACAGACAGAATACAAACAGACAGACACACAGCCAAACGCAGCCACACCGCATAAAACCCAAGTATTATTTCTCCTCCCCAGCCAGAGATACACACAGACATACACACATACAGCTAAACAAGCAGTCAAACGTACACACTAGACACACAGACAGAATACAAACAGACAGACACACACACACACACAGCCAACGCAACAACGCATAGACATACAGACAGAAATACAAACAGACAGACACACAGCCAAACGCACACAAACGCATAGACATACAACAGACCAGAATACAAACAGAAGACACACAGCCAAACGCACCCACTAGACATACAAACAGACAGACACACAGCCAAACGCAGCCACACCGCATAAAACCCGAGTATTATTTCTCCTCCCCAGCCGGAGATGCCGCTTGACATCGATGGCGCTTGACCCAACCATCAGCGCACTCCAGCGGGGGATCTGAAGTCATTATATCAACCGTAATGGTCGCGGTCATTCGAGAAGGAGGCCGTAATGACTCATTAAGCGGATAGGGGGTGGGGGGGGGTGGGGGGGAGGGTGGGGAGTGGGGAAAGGGTGAAGAAGGGAAGGAGGAGGGAGGGGGTTTCACGGGGGTGAGGGGAGTGACACCTCCAAGTGTCTGTCTCTTTCTTTCTTTTCTTTCTTTCTTTCTTTCTTTCTCTCTTTTCTTTCTCTCTCTTCTTCTTTCTTTCTCTTTCTCTCTCTCTCTCTCTCTCTCGTGGTCGGCGTGGTCACTTATTATCGTTATGTGTGTCTTCTCTTATCTTCGCTATGCTTTCTACATTTTATTTTTGTGGGTGGATTAACTTTTATTTTCGTCAAGATATATTATATATATATTTCTTAAACACACTCACAAACACACACACATGCACACACACACACACACACAACACACACACACACACACACACACACACACAACAACCACACACACACACAACACACACTGTTTAATAATTTATCAAGTCATATGAAACGGTCCAATCAGTTCATACTACTCAAAATCATCAAGATCAAATAGTCATACACATATAATATACTCAAAGTTCATGACAATTAGATAATAGTTAATTAAAATAAAAATAAGCACTTGTTGACGACAGACAGAGAAAATTACCTATTTCACTATGCATACTTTATTTATTTCATCAAAAATACCAACGTTAACTACTCTTTATTTTGTTCTAATAATAAATGTGACAAAATACGAGTGAAATCAACTTTAGGTATTTTGAAAAATGTTCAGAAATTACAGATACCACCGCACTATATTCCATAGCACTTTTTATATTCTGTTTTGGAAAACTACAAATAAAAACATTATTTCAACATTATTTCTAGCGTTCTCCAGGTTTAACAATATCATAAATCAGTAACATTACAAGCAACACACACACACACACACACACAGCACACACACAACACACACACACACACACACACAACACACACAACCGCACACGCACACGCACACACACACGCACACGCACACACACACACATACAAAATGAAAATTCTATTTTACTAAATTTTACTGTCAATTACTATGCTGTTAAATTTAAATATGGTAATCAGTTATAAATATCCTAATCAGTGTGTGTGTGTGTGTGTGTGTGTGTGTTGTGTGGGTGTGTGTGTGTTGTGTGTAGTGTGTGTGTGTGTGTGTGTGTGTGTGTGTGTGTGTGTGTGTGTGTGTGTTTGTGTTTGTGTAATGGTGTTTGTGTGTATGTTTGTGTGTGTGTGTGTGTGTGGTGTACGTGTGCGTGTGCGTATGCATGTGCGTATGCGTATGCGTGTGCGTATGCGTATGAGCGTGTGCGTGTGTGGAAAGAGGAAGGAAAAGAAGACAGTGACTACGAAGGCGAAAGAAAGAAATAAAAAAACGAAATGGAAAAATAGAGACAAAACATTTTAATGAATAGATGAATTAGCACATGCAAATGACAGTGAAAAAAAATAAATATAAAAGAAAAGAGGGAGAGAGGAAGGGAGGCAAGGAAGGAGGAAGAGAGGGAGGCAGGTATGGAGGTAGAGAGGGAGAGGGTAGCAGGGAGGTAGAGAGGGAGGAAGAGAGGAAGAGAAGGAGGGAGGCAAGGAAGGAGGAAGAGAGGGAGAGAGGAAGGGAGGCAAGGAAGGAGGAAGAGAGGGAGGTAAGGAGGAGGAAGAAAGGAGAGAGAGGGAGGAAGGAAGAAGGAGAGACAGAGAGAGAGAAGAAGGAGGTAGAGGGAGAGAAGGAGGGAGGTAAGGAAGAAGAGAGAGAGAGAGAGAGAAGAGAGAGGAGAGAGAGAGAGAGAGAGAGGAGAGAGAGAGAGAGAGAGAGAGAGAAGAGAGAGGAGAGAGAGAGAGAAAAGGAGGGAGGCCCGGGATGACCCCAAAGAAGGAACTCTTTTAAATCAACTATTTTACGACCGACAATTTATGCGAGTCTCCTGTCCTGTACACACGAGGCCGCCGGGTTATTGAGGGAGGGAGGGAAGGGGGGGGGGAGGGGGGGAAGGGGGGATGGAAGGGGGAGGGGAGAGGGAAGGGGAGACGAGGAGGGGGAGGGGAGGGGGGAAGGGGGAGGAGGGGAGGGGGGAGGGGGAGGGGGGGAGAAGAGGGAAGGGGAGGGGGGGTGAGGGGAAGGGGGAGGGGTAGCAGGAAGGGGGAGGGGTTAGAAGGGGGGAGGGGGGGTAGAGGGAAGGGGGACGGGGGTGAAGGGGAAGAGGGGGTTAGGGGAGGGGGGAAGGGGAAGGGGGAGGTAGGGGGAAGGGGGAGGGGAGGGAGGGGAGGAGGGAGGAAGAGGGATGGAAGGGTGTAAAATACGTGTTTGTGGATGGCAGAGGGGAGGTGGGGGGGGGGGAGGGGAAGTGGGAGGACGAGGGGAAGGGGGGTAGAGGGTAGGGGAAGGAGGAGGGGGGGAATGGAAGGTGTAAAATACGTGTTTTGTGGATGGCAGAGGGGGAGGGGGGGGTTAGAGGGGGAAGGGGCAACGTAGGGGGGAGGGGGAGGGAGGAGGAGGGAGGGGGGAGGGGGAAGAGGAGGACGTAGGGGGAGGAGGAGGAGGGGGGGATGGAAGGGTGTAAAAATACGTGTTTGTGGATGGAAGAGGGGGGAGGGGGGTAGGGGGGAAGGGTGAGAAGATCAGTGGAAGAAGGGGTAAGAATTCGAAAGGGTATGAGGGTATTGGGGTATGTGTAGGGGAATTGGAGGGAAGAAAAGCAGAGTGATGGAAGAGAGAGAGAGAAGAGAGAGAGAGAGAGAGAGAAGAGGAGAGAGAGAGAGAGAGAGAGAGAGGAGAGAGAAGAGAGGGAGAGAGGGAAGAGGGAGAGAGGGAGAGGGAGAGAGGGAGAGAGGGGAAGAGGAGAGAGGGAAGAGGGAGAGAGAGAGGGAGAGAGAAGAGAGGAGAGAGAGAGAGAGAGAGAGAGAGAGAAGAGAGGAGAGAACGAGAAGAGAGAGAGAGAGAGAGAGAGAGAGAGAGAGAGAGAGAGAGAGAGAGAGAGAGAGAGAAGAGAGAAAAAGAAAGAATGCGGTTGTAAAGGTTTCGCATGTGGGGGTCGGGGACGTAGAAGTTAAAAGATAATAGAAAAAGGGAGAAGAGAAAGAGAAAATGAAGAAAATGTGACAGATAAGGGAAAAAAGGAAAAAGTTGTCAGGAATAAGTGATGGCAGTTGGCAGATACACCCAAGACCCGTTGGTGTCAGAGATGTTTTGCGGCTAAAATGACACTGTGTGACAAGAAAACGGAATTATACTTAATAACGAAGCGGAGACGAAAAGATTACGATAATGACACTTAGATTTCCGAGTAAAGAATATTTATATATACTCACTGTTACCAATAAATGCCAGAAGCGGCCTTTTTTCCCAATCTAATCCTCTTAATTACTGATGAAATGCTTCTAGCTTTGTTTCCTTTTTTCAATGTGAGGTTTGAAAATAGATAATTAATTGCGCATTGACCTTAATTGCAAAGAAAGCATTCTTATTCCGCTTTCGATTCAAAGGCTTCTGAAAGCATTACCAATATTGTCTATATATAATAACTCATAAATCGTTTATCTTAAAATAATTTTCCGATTCGACTGAGAATGAAAATTAAGGGAAAAAAATTCAAAACATGGAATCTTGTAAAACACACACACGCACACGCGCACGCGCACGCACACGCCACGCACGCACGCACACACAAACACACACACAGATTTAAAAAAAAAAGAACTTTCAAAAACACACAAACAAACACACACAGAGCAAGAAAGTCAGAAAGAATGAAACAAACACACAAACACACACACACGACACACACACACAGACAAGAACAAAACACACAACACACAACAACACAACACAAACACACACACACTACAAAAAAAAAAAAAAAAAAAAAAAAAAACATGGCCTTTGATCTTCGTCCTTGAGCACATATATAAATACCGGGCGAGGCTGTAATTACATGATTGGCGACACTGTTCATTATCTGTGGGATTCCTTTCCTTTAATTATCTACCTTCTTCATTAACCCTTCTTCGTCGTCCAGTTATTACCATCATTAGTCGATGTTTTTTTGATTTGTTTGTTTGTTTAGTTTATCTGTCGATTTATGTGGTTAGTGTTACTATATAATCAATGTTAGAATTATCATTTTTGTTATCATTATTGTTATAGATAATTTTTATCATTGTTATTATTATTATCATTATCACTATTATCATCATTATTAACATCATTATTATTATCATTATCAATTTACTATCATTATCATTATCAATTTACTATCATTATATTTATCATTAGCATTAGCATTATCTTAACAATCATTAATGATATCATCAACAACACAATTTCCATTATTAATCATTATTACATCATTATCACATTATTAAAAAAAAACATAAATAAATAAAAAAAATTTCTTCTCGAAGTGTCCCTTGGATAAAATTCAAAAGATGAAAAGAAGAAAACATATCTGGTTCGTATCAAATCAGTCTATGCATACCTAATCGGCCGCTTCATCTCGAACCCAGTAACCCAAGACGAAGCCGGCCGATTCCCTTCATCCCGATACCATCTTGGAAGATCTTCGCCGCTAAGACAGTCGACAGCAGTTACCGATGCCAACAAAAAACGGAGCAATAACACCCACGAGAGGAGGGGGGACTTAATTAATCTAGAGGTCTGTCGTTTTTTTTTTTTTGTTTTTTTTTTTAATTGTCGTGCGCTCTTTGTCTGTGTCGCTGTTTCTGTCTTTGGTTTTGTTTGTTTCTCTTGTCTCCCTGACTTTGTGTTTGTCTTTCTCTTTCTGTCTATTCACTCTCTTTCTCTTTCTTTTTCGTTTTCTTCTTTTTCTTTTCTGTCTTTCTCTCTCTCTTTCTTTTTTTTCATTCTCTTTCTTTTTCTCTCTCTTTTTTCTCTCTCTTTCTCTCCCTGTCATTCCCGCCCTCCCTCACCTATTTGTTTTTTTTTTCTCTCTCTTTCCCACCCTCTTTCTTTCCCACTCTACCTTTTTTTTTAAAGTTTCGCGTTGGCCTCCCATGATTAACGGTGGTCAGCTGGCCTCATTAGGGGGGGGGGGGTTTGGCAGCTGCAACTATTCATCAGGAAGCGACGGT
>NW_020868707.1:1321128-1331128 GCF_003789085.1 Penaeus vannamei
GAAGGGAGGGAGGGAGGAAAAGGAGGGAGGGAAGGAGGGAGGGAGGAGGAAAAGAGGAGGAGAAGGAGAGAGGAGAGAGGAGAGAGAGAGAGAGAGAGAGAGACAGAGACACACACACACACACAGAAAGGCGGACAAGCAGAGAAAATGAGACTAATAGATGAACAGCCAGATAAACCATCAGCTGCCAAAGAAATACTTGCAATGCATTGAATATCAATAGTATCAGGTTCTCCATCTCCCATCTCCGTGGCGTCCGTGACCCCACACTCAGCCTCCTGTGTGTGTGTGGTGGGGGGGGGGGTCAATCTGTCTGCATCGTGACGTATTTCAGTCCCGGACAAGGCGTGGGAGAAGGAAAAGGTTTAACTTTCAGGCTCAGAACCTAGTTTCAGGTTCCTAGAATAGATTTATATATATATATATATATATATATATATATATATATATATATATATATATATATATATATATATATATATATATTCTGGTATTACGAAGCTAGGGATGTCATTCTAGAGACAGGATTGGGCTGATATGAAGTTGCAACTGCAGCAGAAGTGACAGTCTTCCTGAACATTGCAAGTTGTTGGACCTGCAGCAATGAACTTGTAGTTGCTAGATTGTTCCATACTTTTTTTTATAGTGCTCCATGGACGCTCGAACATAATTAGTTTGTATCTGGATTAATGGCTCTTGTATATGAGAGCCTGTTATTGCACTTTATCGATATGATAACAGTAATAACATACAGACCATGATGCGAATGACAACAAGAAAGAACATCTCAACTTTTATTATGATGTTTGGCATAGTCAGTGACTGACACCTCAACTATAACTAAACAAATACACAAAACAATTAAACAAAGACAGAGAGGGGAATAGCCAGAGATACCAAGATTAACAGAGAGGGGGAGGAAGGTGGACGCAAGAAGGAAGAAAAAAAAAAGGAAAGATTGAGAAGCAAGGCGAGCGGCGCGATAGAAGGAAAGGGAGATTGTTATACAACGCGGACACGGAGGGAGGGGGGGACGTGCAGACTGGCAATACCTGGAGATAAAGAATTCCCAGAATCCTATCTCCGCGGCGGAAACGAAATAACGTATACACCATCTCCGTCGTCCCATACGTGGCACAAATAACCACGCCGGACAACGAAGGAAACAAACGAACACATATACATACAAAAGGTAAAGGAATTGCAGACAAGTCGTTCTTGAAAAAAAAAAAAAAAATTCTCTTAATTAATCCGACCAAGAAATCGCACATTGCAAACTCCAATCTCCAAACGTCGACTTTTGAATATTAATCTCTCTGATGCTTTGGCTTCGGAGCTTCGTCCATTCGTGCCTTTCTCTCTGTTTCTCTTTCTCTTTCTTTCTCTCTCTCTCAATCTCTCCCCCTCTCTTTCTCTATTTTCTTTCTTTCTTTCTCTCTCTCTTTTCTTCTCTCTCTCTCTCTCTCTCCCTGCCTCCACTCCTTTCCCTCCCTCCCTCCCTCCTCCCTCCTCCTCCCTCCTCTCTCCCTCTCTCTCCCCCTCCTCTCTCCCTCTCTCCCTCCCTCCCTTT
Source organism: Penaeus vannamei (assembly GCF_003789085.1). NCBI lineage: Eukaryota > Metazoa > Arthropoda > Malacostraca > Decapoda > Penaeidae > Penaeus > Penaeus vannamei. The sequence goes on from NW_020868707.1 coordinate 1,322,699, forward strand.
CTCCCTCTCCCTCCCTCCCTCTTTCACGTCCCTTGTCTATCCTTCCTGGCTTGTCAATCTGAACGTGCCTCCAGCTTTTCCCATCATGTTTCTATTTCATTCTTTTTCATTTTTTTTTTTTTTTTTGTCTATTCTTTATTTTTATTTTTATTTTTGTTTATTCCCCTTTGGCCGGAAGGAGTCCGCACTAACGTTTAACGAACTGTGCCAGTGTGGAGAACAGCTTGCTTACACAAACCGGTTTTGTGGGCGGCGAGCTTCCTGTGCAACACACGCGCATATAGAGCCAGGAGAGAAAAAAATGAATATAAATGCATATGAACCGCGTTCTTTTTTCTGTATATATTGTTTTGCTTGAATTGTTGTGTTGTTTTTTTTTATTTTCTTCTATTTTGTTTTACATTTTTTTTCGATTTCTCTTTCTTTTGCTTTTTTTTTTCTCTCTCTGTGTGTGTGTGTGTGTGTGTGTGTGTGTGTGTGTTGTGTGTGTGTGTGTGTCTGTGTGTGTGTGTGTGTGTGTGTGTGTGTGTGTGTGTGTGTGTGTGTGTGTGTGTGTGTGTGTGTGTGTGTGTGTGTGTGTGTGTGTGTGTCTGTCTGTCTGTCTGTCTGTCTGTCTGTCTGTCTGTGTCTGTCTGCCTCTCTCTCCTCTCTCCCTCTCTCTCTCCTCTCTCTCTCTCTCTCTCTCCTCTCTCCTCCCTCCCTCCCTCCTCTCTCTCCCTCTCTCCTCTCTCCCTCCCTCCCTCCCTCCCCCTCCTCCCTCCTCTCCCTCCCTTCTCTCTCTCCCTCCCTCCCTCTCTCTCTCTCTACCTGTGTCTGTCTCTCCCTCACCCTCTCTTCATAAACGCCCAACGCACACAAGTTGATGAAACCCTGTTGAATCACAAGCGCTACTGTCTTGATTAAATTCATCTGAGCGTAGATGTGGCAACCTCCCCTCCCCAACTCCCCTATCCCCCCAATACACCCCCTACCCCTCCTTCAAGCTCCTTGTACACTCTCTTTCCCTCCCCCTAGCTTCCCTATGCACCCTTTCCCTTTCATAACTCCCACATTCCCTTCCATAACTCCCCTACACCCCTCCACATAGAAGGAAAACACCCCTCCCTTCCACACACACAGAAGGAACAACCCCCCTCCCTTCCATACCCCTCCCCTCTCTCCCTCCACACAGAAGAACAACACCCCTCCCTTCCATACACCCCTCCCCTCTCTCCCTCCACACAGAAGGAACACCCCCTCCCTTCCATACACCCTCCCCTCTCTCCTCCACACAGAAGTTATACACCCCTCCCCTCTCTCCTCCCACAGAAGAACAACACCCCCTCCCTCCCATAACCCCCCTCCCTCCCATAACCTCCTCTCCCTCCACATAGAAGTAACAACACCCCCTCCCTTTCATACCCCCCTTCTCCCTCCCTCCACACAGAAGGAACAACACCCCCTCCTTCCCATAACCCCCCACTCCCTCCACACAGAAGTAGCAGCATCCCTGTGGCTCTGGGATGCTGCTTCTCGCTATCTCGAGACATCTCCAAAAAATCTGCGTCAAGTAACAGCAGGAGCCCTGGCTGGTGCGTGGTATAGTGACAGTGATAGTGATCTATGACGGTGATGGCAGTTGCAGTGGTATGAGCGCTCATCGTAGTGATGCTGATGATAATATGGAAAGCAAGAGGCAGGAAAATATGGTATGGTATGGTATGGTATGGTATGGTATAGTATCGTATAGTATAGTATGGTATGGTATGGTAAGGATGTGGTATAGCATGGTAAATGATTCCGTAGGGCATGGTACAGTATGACATAGCATGGCATGGCATGACACGGCACGGCATGACATGACAAACTATAGCATGACACCGTGTCCTACAGCTCGTGATGATAACAATAGTGATAATGACTATGAAGGCAATCTGACTGGCAATTACGATGAAAATGAAGAGAAGTGGAAGGAGGGGGAGGGAAGGGCAGGGGGGAGAGTCAGGTCAGGTCGAGTCCTCGGTAGAGCAGCGTCTTAGTCGTTGATGGTGAAGATGATGAAGCTAATTGCTCTGTGCACGAAGCTATCCTCCGGCAAGTCACGGAATCGGTACATGGGGGAGGCTGGGGTTGAGAGGAAGGAAGGGGGGGTAGAGAGGAAGGAAGGGGGAGGAGGAGGAGGAGGAGGAGAAAGGGGAGGAGGAGGAGGAGGGGGGAGAGGAAGGAAGGGGAGGAGGAGGGGGAGGAGGAGGAGGAGAGGAGGAGGAAGAGGAGGAGGAGGGGGGAGGAGGAAGAAGAAGAAGAAGAAGAGAAGAAGAAGAAGAGGAAGACGAGGCGGAGGAGGAGGAGGAGGAGGGGAGGAGAATAAGAAGAAGGAGGAGGAGGAGGAGGAGAATAAGAAGGAAGAGGAGGAGGAGCAAGAGGAGAATAAGAAGGAAGAGGAGGAGAGGAGGAAATATAAGGAAGAGGAGGAGAAGGAGGAGAATAAGAAGGAAGAGGAAGAAGAGGAGGAAGTAATAACAGTGTTACGGAGTGAGAAGAATGAAAAATATAAACAGACGAAAATAAAGAGCTGAAAAATAGTCATAAAAAAAGGCAAATGCAAAAAAAAAAATAACCAATAATAATAATACGAACAGTAGCAGTAGCAACAACGGTGGCACTAATAATCATCATTATATATAGTAAAACAGGAAAAAAAAAAAAGAAAAGAAAAAAACAGCAATAAACAAGATGGTACAAGCGAAGAGATCAACCACACGAAGAAATGGGCGTACACATTGCGCCTAATTACAAACGCCATATCCCATGCCCCCATAAACGCCCGCGCCAGCCCATTATTCCTCCCTCCCGCCGCCCACGCCACCCTCCTTCCCCCTCCTGCCGCCGCCCACGCTCCTCTCCCCCTCCCCCTCTCCTCGTCGACGCCCACGCTCCTTCCCCCACCCCACCCCCTCCCTCGCCGCCCACGCTCCTCCCCCCACCCCACCCCCTCCCTCGCCCCCATGCCCCTCCCCACCCCCCACCCCTCCCCTCCCCCCGCGCCCACGCTTCCCCCGAACCCCCGCCGTGACAGTGACGTGTGTTTGTAGCTTGTGTCATCCTTGTTTATAAAGTCTTTGCGACAATAATAACTCCTTTTTGGGCGTGGGGGACACTCCGCTCTCGAGGATGACCTCCTCGCCGCTTCCTGTGAGGATATATTGAATCCTCTTCTGGATATATTTGGACTCGTTGTATCTACCGGGGTAATGGAGCAGTGGAGTTGCTGAGAAATGTTGAGTTGAGATTGATGGGTCGTTGCACAGGTCTTGCATGGTGGTGTTGTTGATCAGGGTTGGTGGGGTCGGAATTTTGGATCGTTGATTGACAGGTTTTTGTTTTTGTATATTCTTCGTATTTAGTATGTTGCTGTTTGTGTGTACTTGGGAGCGTGTTAGTCTGTTATTTACTTTAATGTTTTCTAAAGGTTGTCGATGTGTTCTTTATTGGATATTCAGCGGTTCCAGTGCGTTGCTCTCTGTCTGTCTGTCTGTCTGTCTGTCTGTCTGTCTGTCTGTCTGTCTGTCTCTCTCTCTCTCTCTCTCTCTCTCTCTCTCGCTCTCGCTCTCTCTCTCTCTTCCATTCATCCCTTTCTCTCTTCCCTCCTTCCCCTTCTCTCCCTCCCCTCCCTCCCTCCTTCCTTCTCCCTCTCTCTCTACTCCCTCCTCCCTCTCCCTCCCTCCCTCTCTCTCCCTCTTCCCTCCCTCCCCTCCCTCCATCAACTTACGATCAATGCATCCCAAACCAGCGTCATATCCCACGGATTTCAAAGTCGCGCCGATATTCATGGAGCGTTTTTCGAAAACAAAAGCTATCCAGATCTGGCGACGAGAGAGAGAGAGAGGGAGGGGGTGGCGACGACTGGCAGTGGGGTGGGGGGGGGTGGGGGTAGGTTGAAAGAGACACGAAAAAAGACGGGGGGGAAGGGAAGGGGTGGGGAGGGGAGGGAAGAGGGGAGGGGAGGGGAGAAGAACAGAATGAACGTTTAGACAACTGGTAAAGACCCCCCCCCCCCCAAAAAAAAAAAAAAAAGCCAAAACCGATATAGCATTTCTTCTCGCCGTCAAAATGCCAGGACAAAAAGCGGCATTCATCCCCCCCCCCCCCACCCCCTACACCCTCCACATCTCACTTCCACCCCTCCCTCCTCCCTCCCCCTCCCCCTGATCAATTATTGAAATCGAGTGTGCCTTTTCATGTGAGATTTGTGATATGCCGGTAACTCTACAGGCAAACGTATCGTCAGGGAGGGAGGAGAGGAGGAGGAGGAGAAGGGGAGGGAGGAGCTGGAGGGAAGGGAGGAGGGAGGGAGAGGAAAGAAGGGAGGGAGGGAGGAAGGGGAGGAAACGGGAAGGGAGGGGAAAGAGAGAGAGAGAAAGAGGGAGGGAGGGGAGAGAGAGAGAGAGGGAGGGATGGAGGAAATAGGGAGGAAGCTGAGGGAAGGGAGGGAGTAGGAAGCTGGAGGGAGGGAAAGAGAGAGAGAAAGAGGGAGGGAGGAGGAAGCTGGAGGGAAAAGGAGGGAGGGGGGAGAGAGTGAAAGAGGGAGGGATGGAGGAAGTAAGGGAGGAAGCTGGAGGAAAGGAGGAGAGAGAGAGAGAGAGAGAGAGAGAGGAGGGAGGAAGGGAGAGGGAGAGGGAGAGGGGGTATCATCTCAGAAGGCTGCACGGAAAGAGATCAAAGAAGGCGGGAAGTGTGAAGCGTAGAGGGGAGAGCGAAAAGTGATTCTGAGGGGAAAGTGAAACGAAGAAGGGGGGGGGTGAGAGGAGGGAGGGGAGGGGGGAGGAGGAGAGGGACAAGAGGAGAGGCGAAGAGGGGAGGGAGTGGTGAGGGGAGAGGACAAGAGGGAGAGGCGAAGGGGAGAGGGAGAGAGAAGAGGGGAGAGGAGGAGGGGGAAGAGGAGAGGGAAGAGAGGGAAGAGGAGAGGGGGAGGGTGATGGACAAGGTATATCCATCACATTTACTCTGATTCGGGTGCTAAAAGGGGGAGTGATTAATGTACGTCCATTAGGAGATGCAAAGACAGTTAAAAGAGAGATTGAAGTGTTCCCGCCAGATTCTCCCCGTGTTCGGATGCGTTGTTTCAATTTTTGGTGTTCGTTTCTCTCCCTCCTTGCAACGTTCTTATAGATGGGTGGGAGGGAGGGAGGGAGGGGGGGGGGTAGTCTGTTCACTTGATTATATGAGATTTTTTAAAAGAGTTTTTTGTATTCTATTGAGTGTATTCATTCGTGTTAATGTATAGGTGGAAAATTTGTGAAAAAAAAGGAATGCAATTCTTTTTTTTCTTTTTTCATCTCTTTATCTATTTATTTCCATTTTATATTTATTTACCATTGCATGGACCAAGATATTTTGATGTTTTTTATGATTTTCAACTACTGACTTACTATTCTTTCCCCATTTCCCTTCTCTCTCTCTCTCTCTCTCTCTCTCTCTCTCTTCTCCCACTCCCCCTCCTACCTCTTCCCTTGTCATTTCCTATTTTTTCTTTTTCTTCCTACTCCCTCCTCCCCTGTCCTTGTTATATTTAGCTATCCACCTACATTAACACACACCACACACATATACGCAAACACACACACACATACACGCAAACACACACACACACACACACACACACACACACACACACACACACACACACACACACGACACACATACATGCGCACACACATACACACACACACACACACACACACACACACACACACACACACACACACACACACACACACACACACACACACACGTCCACGAAAGACGAAAAGGGATACAAAAAAGAAAGAAAAAATGAAAAGATGCTTCGTTCTGTCCGAGGAGAGTCCGAGCCGAGACACCGAAACACCGAGACACCGAGACATCCGAGACACCGAGACACGAGACCGATACATCAAGACACCGAGACACCAAGACATCGAGACAACGAGACACCGAGACATCAAGACACCTAGACATCGAGACACCGAGCACAAACACGAGACACCGAGACACCGAGACACCAAGACACGAGACACCGAGACACCGAAACACCGAGACACGAGGACACCGAGGGACACCGAACACCGAACACGAAGACACCGAGACACCGAGACACCGAGACACCAAGACACCGACACGAGACACCAAGACACCAAGGACACCGAGTCACGAGACACCCGACACCGAGACACCGAGTCACCGAGACTTCTGGCGGGAAACTCATCGGGCACAATCGAATGCCGTTTGTTTATCTATGCAAATGGCGGTCTTCCCAAATGCATTGCCGACAAACAGGGTTTAACACATTTCTAATTTACAGGCGACAAATGTATACGATTGGGCGACTCGTTTCCCCCGCGCCGCTTTTGGGAGAATCAAAGGGAAACTCGCTGGACATTTATGTATAAGTTGGATTTATGTCCAACTTGTGCGACGTCGAAAGCACCTTTGATGATCGCTGTGACAGGGGGAGGGTAGGGGGGGAGGGGAGGGGAGGGGGGGGGGAAGATGGGTATGGAGAGGGAAGAGGGGTATGGAGGGGAGGGAGGGGAGGGAAGAGGGGTATGGAGAGAGGAGGGAGGGAAGAGGGATGGAGAGGGAGGAAGGGGAGGGAGGGAAGAGGGGTATGGAGAGGGGAGGGAGGGGAGGGAAGAGGGTATGGAAGGGACGAAAGGATAGACGAAGGAAAAATGACCGTGGGAAAAGTGAGTCAAAAAAAAAAAAAAAAAAAAAAAGCTAATCTTTTCTCAGACCAATTTTAAACTGATCTGGAAACAGAAGCGGTCGGAAAATGTGAAGAACACTTCGCACTTCAAAGAGGTTTGGCGTCTCTCAGCCGGCGACATTCGGAGACTTCAAATACAACCAATCTTCTCTGCTGATCATCACATTACATCTGATATCATAGCACATCATCACACCGCCTTTGATCGTCACCACATCTGACCACCATAACACATAACACTATATCTGATAATAGAAACACATCACACTACAACTGACCATAAAAACACATCACACCTGCCCATTAATTAAAACACATTACACGCTGCCCATTAATTAAAAACCATCACACCTCCCATTAATTAAACACATCATACCTGCCCATTAATTAAAACATATTACACCTGCCCATTAATTAAAACACATCACACCTGCCCATTAATTAAAATATATTACACCTGCCCATTAATTAAAACATATTACACCTGCCCATTAATTTAAAACACACATACCTGCCCATAATTAAAACATATTACACCTGCCATTAATTAAAACATCACACCTGCCCATTAATTAAAACACATCACACCTGCCCATTAATTAAAACACATCACACCTGCCCATTAATTAAAACACATCACACCTGCCCATTAATTAAAACACACCACATTCATTCACTGCCCATTAATCAAAACACATCACACCTGCCAATTAATTAAAACACATCACACCTGCCCATTAATTAAAACACATCACACCTGCCTGGCCCATCACACCTGCCCAAATTAAAACACATCACACTGCCTCAAGACAAATCACACTGCCCATTAATCAAAACACACCACACACAACACATCACACCCCATCATACACGTTACCACAACACATCACACCACATCCGATCATCACTACACCCCAAAGTTGCATCTGCACGACACCCAATGACCGCGATTGCAATGTCATCATTTGCTCTCTCAGCGACCCCTGACCTCGGCTGGATAGTCCATAGGCATCGAAGCCGGGCTGATGATCCTGAGACTCGTGTTGGAGTCGGGTCAAAGGTCATGCCGATGAAGGGTTCAAAACGCTTGTTAAAAAAAAAAAAAAAAAAAAAGACATGAAAAAACGAAATAAAAAAAGGATTCACTGCTATTGGAAATTCAGCGTCACTTTTTTTTTATCGCTGCCTGAGAGGACAGTGCACTCAGGATTTTTAAAAACATGACTTGTATCTTTTATTTCTCTTGACCCATATTTCATTATGATTCGAATAACAACACATACATACATACATACATACATACACACACACACACACACACACACACACACACACACACACATATATTATATATATATATATATATATATATATATATATTATAGAGAGAGAGAGAGAGAGAGAGAGAGAGAGAGAGAGAGAGAGAGAGAGAGAGAGACAGAGAGAGAGACAGAGAGAGACAGAGACAGAGAGAGAGAGAGAGAGGAGAGAGAGAGAGAGAGAGAGAGACAGACAGACAGACAATCAAACAGACAGTAAAACGGTCAAGAAAGAGGGGAAAAAACCCGAGACGGAGAAAGAAAAGGAGTGATAAAAAGGGCGATTGCGAGCCCGATAAGAGCCAAGACGTCGGCCCAATCTTTATTATTCTATCTCTCGCCGAAAGGAAACGGTTTATCGGCGCGGCTGACCCTCGGCGGGAACCT
>NW_020868707.1:1336128-1341128 GCF_003789085.1 Penaeus vannamei
TGATAAAAACAAACAGGGAGAAAACGAAAAAAAAGGAAGAAATACGAAAAAAAGGGAAGAGCAAAGGAAATGAAGAACAGATATAGAAAGAGACGAGGAGAAATAAAATGAGATTATGTATCTATCCTCTCTCCATCCCTTTCCCTTCCACTCTCCTTCTATCCATCTCTCCCTTCCTCCCTCCATCTCCCTTCCTCTCTCCCTTTCCCTCTCCCTCCGTTTCCTTCTCTCCCTCCCTCCTTCTCTCTCTATCTCTCCCTCTCACCATCGCTCTCTCCTTCTCTCTCTCCCTCCCTCCATCTCCCTTCTCCTCACTCCCTCCTACGTTTCTCTCCCTCCATCTCTCCCTCTCCCCCCATTTTCTTCTCTCTCCCTCTCTCCTTCTCTCTTCCCTCTCTCCTTCTCTCTCCCTTCTCTCCTCCCTCTCCCTCCTTTCCTTTTCTCTCCCTCTCTCCTTCTCTCACTCCCTCTCTTTCCATCTCCCTCTCACCATCGCTCTCTCCTTCTCTCTCTCCTTCCCTCCATATCCCTCTCTCCTTCTTTCACTCTCTCTCTCTCTCTCTTTCTCTCTCTCTCTCTTTCCCTCTCTCTCTCTCTTTCCCTCTCTCTCTCTCTCTCCCTCTCTCCCTCTCTTATTTGACGCTAGAATTAATCCTATAAAGGCAGATTTGATCGCAGTCGGGGAAAAGCTAATCCGGTGACGTTTGCCTGTTCGGGTCGGGTCGGTCGGGTCGGGTGAGTCGGGACGGGTCGGGTCGGGTCGGAGGTCGGGACAGGTCGGGACGGGTCGGGTCGGGTCGGGGTCGGTAGAACAGGTCGGACGGGTCGGGTCGTGTCGAAACTAGTCGGGTCAAGTCTGGACGGGAAGGGTCGGATCAGCACGGGTCGTGTCGGGTCGGCTCGGGTCGGGTCGGGACAGATCGGGTCGGGACGGATCGATTCGGTTCGGTTCTTGCCGGGTCGATTCAATGATTTCTGCTGAAACGATTCGAGGAAATTTGTGGCGAACGAAATCTTCCAAAAATAAAATCGAGTTCGGTTGGAATTTTAGTTACGATTATCAGAATTCTCTTTATTATGTGAATTATATATGTATTATCTTTATAATCATCATCAATTATAATTTCGTTTATGATTAAAGAAAAGAAGATAAAGAAGAAAAAAGATAAATAATGAGAACAAGAAAAGGCAAAACAAGAAAAAGAAAGAAAGAAAGAGGATACGAACAAAAAATAGCGAGTAAAGACAGAATAAGTAAAAAAAATAGACAGAGAGAACGAGAAGAGAAAAACGAAGAAAACAAAGAAAGATAAAATAATAACAAAATCTAAAACAAAAAAAATATAATAACAAAAATAACAAACCAAAAAGAAAAGAAAATCTTCAACTCTTCCTTTGAACTTCCCACAAATTCTTAAAAAGACAGTATTAAGCGCTCAAACAGGCTAAATAATAAGAAAACAAAAGAAAGATAAAAAGACAATAATAAAATCTAAAACAAAGAAATATAATTAAAAAAACGATTTTTCTTTTAAACAGGCTAAAATATGAAGAAAAAAGAAAGATAAAAAAGATGATAACAGAATCGAAAACATAACGAATTACACACAAAAAAACGAAAAAACAAACGAAAAAAAATCTTCAACTCTTCCCTTGAACTTCCCCCAATTTCTCAAAAAGACAGCATTTAAGCGTTCAAAAACAGACGAAAATCATAAGAAGAAAACAAAAGAAAGATAAAAAGACAATAATAAAATCTAAAACAGAAAGAAATATAATAAAAAAAACGATTTTTTTTCAAAAAACAGTAGAAAGATAAAAAAGATAACAGAATCGAAAACATAACAATTACAATAAAAACAAAAACGTAAAAAAATCTTCAACTCTTCCTTTGAACTTCCCCCAATTCCTCAAAAGACAGCATTTAAGCGCTCAAAAACAGACGAAAATCATAAGAAGAAAACAAAAGAAAGATAAAAAAAGATGATAACAAAAATCAAAAACAGAAAGAATCTAAAACAAAGAAATACAATTAAAATAACAAACAAATAAGAAAAAAAAATCGACTCTTCCTTTGAACTTCCCCTAAATTCTCAAAAGGACAAGAAAAGACAAGAAGAAAACAAAAGAAAAAGAAAAAGACAATAATAAAATCTAAAACAGAAAGAAATATACTAAAAAACAACAGAAAAAAAATCTTTCTCTTCCTTTGAACTTCCCAAAAATTCTCAAAAAGACAGCATTTAAGCGCTCGAAAAAACAGACGAAAATCATAAGAAGAAAACAAAAGAAAGATAAAAAGACAATAATAAAATCTAAAACAGAAAGAAATATAATTAAAAAACGAGTTTTTCAAAAAAACAGTAGAAAGATAAAAAAGATAACAGAATCGAAAACATAACGAATTACAATAAAAAAAAAAAAAAAAAAAAAACAAAAAAAAAAAAATCTTCAACTCTTCCCTTGAACTTCCCCCAATTTCTCAAAAAGACAAGAAGAAAACAAAAGAAAAAGAAAAAGACAATAATAAAATCGAACCAGAACGAATCAATAAAAAAACAAACGAAAAAAATAATCTTCAACTCTTCCTTTGAACTTCCCCCAATTTCTCAAAAGACAGCATTTAAGCGTTCAAAAACAGACGAAAATCACAAAAGAATAAATAAAGATAAATTAAGATAAGATAAAAAGACAATAATAAAATCTAAAACAGAAAGAAATATAATAAAAAAACGATTTTTTTTTTTTTAAACAGGCTAAAATATGAAGAAAAAAGAAAGATAAAAAAGATGATAACAGAATCGAAAACATAACGAATTACACACACAAAAAAAAAAAAAACGAAAAAAACAACTAAAAAAAATAATCTTCAACTCTTCCTTTGAACTTCCCCCAATTTCTCCAAAAGACAGCATTTAAGCGTTCAAAAACAGACGAAAATCACAAGAAGAATAAATAAAGATAAATTAAGATAAGATAAAAAGACAATAATAAAATCTAAAACAGAAAGAAATATAATAAAAAAACGATTTTTTTTCTTTTAAACAGGCTAAAATATGAAGAAAAAAGAAAGATAAAAAGATGATAACAGAAATCGAAAACATAACGAATTACACACACAAAAAAAAAAAAAAAAAACAAACGAAAAAAAAATCTTCAACTCTTCCTTTGAACTTCCCCCAATTTCTCAAAAAGACAGCATTTAAGCGCTCGAAAAAACAGACGAAAATCATAAGAAGAAAACAAAAGAAAGATAAAAAGACAATAATAAAATCTAAAACAGAAAGAAATATAATAAAAAAAACACGATTTTTTTAACAGGCTAAAATATGAAGGAAACAAAAGAAAGAAATTAAAAAAATATATAACAGAATCGAAGACATAACGAATTACAAAAAAAAACGAAAAAAAACAACTAAAAAAAATAATCTTCAACTCTTCCCTTGAACTTCCCCCAATTTCTCAAAAAGACAGCATTTAAGCGTTCAAAAACAGGCTGCGGTGGAGAGTCGTAAGCAAAGTCACACAGATTCTCGCGTAGTTGAACTTTCCCTTCACATCGCTGGCCCTCGAGGGAACCGGCGAGGCGGGCCGGCAGCCGGTCGGAATTTTGAGAGGCCGAAATCGAGGAATTTTTACACTCTATTTTCCAACCTCGAAAAAAAAAGAAAAAAAAAAATTGCCACTTGTCCGAATCTACATTTTCTTCGCGAGAGATATTTCGTGTTTTTCTTCTTCCTTTCTGTGTGTGTTTTTCTTCTTTTTACCTTAACCTCTTCTCTTCTTTTTTCTTTTTCTTTTTCTTTTTCTTTTTCTCTCTCCTCTTTCTCACCATTCTTCTTTTCTTCATCTTCTCTTCTCTTCATCTTCTTCTTCTTTTTCTTCATCTTCTCTTTCTTTTTTTCTTCATCTTCTCTTTCTTTTTCTTCATCTTCTCTTCTTTTTTCTTCATCTTCTCTTTTCTTTTTTCTTCATCTTCTCTTTCTTTTTTCTTTTCTTCTCTTCTTCTTTCTTTCATTCTCTCATCTTCTCTTTCTTTTTTTTCTCTTCCTTTCTTCTTTCTTCATCTTCTCTTTCTTCTTTCTTCATCTTCTCTTTCTTCTTTCTTCATCTTCTCTTTCTTCTTCTTCATCTTCTCTTTCTTCTTTCTCATCTTCTCTTTCTTCTCTTCTCTTCTCTTCTTCTTCATCTCTCTCTTCTCTTCTCTTCTTTTCATCTTCTCTTCATCTTCTCTTTCTTCATCTTCTCTTTCTTCTTTTCTCATCTTCTCTTTCTTCTTCTTCATCTTCTCTCTTCTTTCTTCTTTCTTTTCTTCTTTCTTCTCTTTCATCTTCTCTTTCTTCTTTTCTCTCTCTTCTCTTCTTCTCTTTCTTCTTTCTTCTCTTTCATCTTCTCTTTCTTCTTTCTTCTCTTTCATCTTCTCATTTTCTTCTTTCTTCTCTTTCTCTTCTTCTCTTCTCTTTCTTCTTCTTTTCTTCTCTCTTTCCTTCTTCTTTTCTTCTTCTTTTCATTCTTATTCTTCTTTCTTATTCTTCTTCTTATTCTTCTTCTTTTCTTCTTCTTATTCTTCTTATTCTTTTCTTTATTCTTCTTCTTATTTTTTCTTCTTCTTCTTCTATTCTTTCTTCTTCTTCTTATTCTTATTCTTCTTCTCATTTCTTATTATTCTTCTTATTATTCTTCTTCTATTCTTCTTCTCTTCTTCTCTTATTCTTCTCCTTCTTCTACTTCTCCTCCTCCTCCTCCTCCTCCTTCTCCTCCTCCTTCTCCTCCTCCTCCTTCCTTCTCATCCTCCATCTCATAATTACCCTACCATCGTCATCTTCGCATCATTATCTCTATTATTCAAATCACCACATCATCCTAATCCCAGACTGAACATCACTCCCCCCCAAAGAACGCCTGAACATGAACACAATCCCTCACCCGAAGAACAAAACCCTCCCCAATCCCAGAGAACAAAACAGAACAGACTCTCCTCGCCCGCTTAGCCTCCTCCT
>NW_020868707.1:1348628-1351128 GCF_003789085.1 Penaeus vannamei
GCTAACAATCTTTTTAAAACTACAAACTTGGGAGAGACACTTGGCATAAAAGGTAATATTTAACATGCACAGTACTTACGAAAAAAAAATATATATCATTCATTATCTTTTCATACCTGAATATCTAACCTGATTAACATGTTTGTTTACATACCAAGGCCACAAAAATATACATTAACCGAACAGTATGATACAGCAATAGTAAATAGCGTATATTGCACATGTTGCAGTCCTGTTCAAATAATTCTGTAAGATTTGTTCCAATAGACTGAACATTTTATTATCAGCCACGTGACCAGTGACACCACGTGATCAGCATGCACACGTAAATGGCATATTAGCGTGTGCGTTTGTGATGTGCGTATCTGTGTGTGTGTTTGTGTGTATGTGTGTGTGTGTGTGTGTGTGTGTGTGTGTGTGTGTGTGTGTGTGTGTGTGTGTGTGTGTGTGTGTGTGTGTGTGTGTGTGTGAGTGTGAGTGTGAGTGTGAGTGTGTAGTTTAACTTGTCTCGTCCTCTCTTATCAGTCACTTTCTCCTTTTTTTCTTTTCCTTCCATTTTCTTTCCTCCCTCCTTGTATTCTATTCCTTCTCCTTCCTCTCTCTCTCTCTCTCTCTCTCTCTCTCTCTCTCTCTCTCTCTCTCTCTCTCTCTCTCTCTCTCTCTCTCTCTCTCTCTCTCTCCCATTCCTCCTTTCCCCCCTCCTCCTGTCCTCCCCTCCCTACCCACTTCCCCTTTCCCTCCCCTCTCCCCATCCTCTTCCTACACCCTCCCCCCCCCCCACTCATTGTAATTCCCAACCTCCAGAGCCCAGAATCCGAGAGAGAGCGAAAGCACAACCCCTCCTCTCCCCCCACACCCTACCCCTCCTATCCCGGATCCCCCCCATATCCCTCCTTCCCCTACCCTGTCCCCTCTCGCCCCCCCCCTAACCATCTCCCACCTCCCGACCGCCATCCCCTATCCCCTCCCCCCCCCTCCTTACCCATTACCGTACCCCCGTTCGCCCCCAACCTCCTCTCCCACCGCCCCTCTCCTCCCTTTACCCCCCCACCCCCCTCCCTCCCCCAAAAGCACTCGACCCCGGTATAAATTGATTCCTCACAAAATAAACCCGCTGATTCCGGCGCGCGTATCAACCCCCCCTACCACCACCCCCACCCCCCATCCCCATCCCCGACCCCGACCTGGCCCCCTCCCCATTCCCATCCCCCCCGACCCGACCTGACCCCATCCCCATCCCCGACCGACCTGACCCCATCCCATCCCCGATCCCGACCGACCTGACCCTATCCCCACCCACCATATCCCCATCCCGACCCGACCCGCCGATACGGTGACGAGCCGCCGGGCCATTCTCCCGGGCCGTTCGCGCGAGAGACTGCCGCCCGCGGGGGCTGTGTATAACCCGGGGACCCACTTCTAATTACGGCGAACTCACAGCTGACTTCGTTTCTTTCGCAGCCGGGCCCTCGGCATGCGAATAAACGGTGCAGGGGATCGAGAGGAAAGCGGGGAGAGATGTGTGGCGGGGAAAGAATGCGGATAATAATTACGATGAAGGCAAAATGGGGGGATTACATTTGCCGTCTGGCTTGGCGTCTCTGTGGCTGCGCGTTTTTTCTTTTTTTTCTTTTTCGGTGTGTGCAGAAAATGTTTGGCTTATTCGTATAATACATATACATACATACATTACATGCATATATGTTTATATTTGTGTGTATGTGTGTTTGTGTGGGGGGGGGAGAGGAGAGAGAAGAGAGAAGAGAGAGAGGAGAGAGAGAGAGGAGAGAGAGAGAGAGAGAGAGAGAGAGAGAGAGAGAGAGAGAGAGATGAGAAAGAAGAAAGAAGAGAGAGGAGAAGAAGAGATCATCTCATTAACTATTGATTCGACTCTATGTAAGGAAACCATCGACTTCAGACCACAATGCTCGCAGAAATAAATAAATAAATAAACAAAAATAACAAAATAGGACATGAAATAGTTACAACCCTAACATATACGCCTGAACAACGATTTTTGTCTTCCCTATACTACGAGAAATAAGCGAATAAACTAAACGATCAGCCCAGATTTTTGTTTCCTACGCTAAATAGATAGCTCAAATACTAAATGACTATAAAGCGAATTACACCGTTTCTTGCATGCCTACCCGTAAATCTATTTACAGATCATAATTACACTACAAAATTCTTATCTTCTATTCATTTCATTATTGCTTCACAACAATGGCTGCAAAACATTATCAATTAAAACATTAATAACAAAGCTCAGCATTACGTAATTACAAACTTGAAACAATGACCTCCACGCTTTCCCTCCCCCTTATCTCACCCCCCGCGGCACCTGGGTCTTACCTTCACCCCTCCCCCACTATACCTTTCTACCGCTCCCCCCCTTACTACCGTATCCACAACCCCCCACCCTGGTCTCACCTTTCACGCCCTCCGCCCACCTACATCACCCGCTTACCCCCGGTCCCTCCACACTTCTACCCCTATC
>NW_020868707.1:1356128-1358628 GCF_003789085.1 Penaeus vannamei
GAATGGATAGAGGAGAGAGGGACGACGGCGGACTGAAGTCTCATAAAGAAAGAGAGGACATGAGGAAAGAAAGGAATGGAAAGGATGGATAGATGACGTAACGATGCGACGGAAGAAGGAAGGAACGGACCGGAACCGAAGAACAGAAAACACAATAAAAGAAAGAACAGAATAAAAAAAAAAGGTGAGGGTGAGAGAACAGCGAATAAAATCACACAGATAGCGACGGCAGAACACGCCAGAGATAAGACAGGTTTGAGGCTGCGGGCGACGGCCTCCGCCAACCACAGGGGAGGCCAGAGGAGAGGCGCTGCCCAAGAGGGGAAATTCTCCCTTGCCCTCGAAGCGTGGGGGTCGAATGGGTCGAATGGGCGGACACGGAGTTGCAGAAAATTCGGTTTCAGATTTCTCTTTTGAGGGGGGTGGGTGGGTGGGGTGAGTGGGGTGGGGTGGGGAGGGTGGGGGGGAGTGGGGGTAGGGGTGGGGTAGGAGGTAGGGGGTAGGGAAGGGGAGGGTGGGGTAGGAGTAGGGGGTTAGGGGGTAGGCGGTGGGGGTTGGGTGGGGGTAGGGAGGCATTTCATAACTTGAAGAATGTTAACCTTTTTCATTATACTTCTAAAGTTATTATCTATATCATTATTAATCTGATCAATAAAAATGAAAATTATATTTACTTTACTATCATATGATATCATTATCATTACCACTATGTTCATCATCATCATCATCTTTCTATATTCATCATCTTTCTTATTATTGTGATTTTCATGATTAATATCATTATCATTATAATAGTAGTAATGAGTTGCATATATAAGGATGACAATATCACACTTAGACAGACACACACACACACACACACACACACACACACACACACACACACACACACACACACACACACACACACAAATAAAATAATTAATAAATAAATTAGAATATTAATAATAAATGAATAGAATAATAAAATGATAAAAGACACATCGAAGAGAGCGACGAGGAAGACAGGTGACTGACAAATCTCTTTAATCCGAGACACCTATTATTTCCCCAAAGTTTTACTCTATTTCAACCCGAAAACCAAACCCACATATATGGCAGACTAATTATCCAATCCCCTTTCCTCCCTAGAATCAAAGGAAAAAAAAAAAAAAAACAGAGCCTACTAAAAAAAGAAAAAAAAACAGAAACCACTAAAAGGAAAAGACCAAAAAAAAAAAAAAAAAAAAAAATCTTAGGACCCTCCTGCTTCACTAACCCTAAGCCGATTCCTCCCTAAAAAGTTTCACATTTAGGGCCAAAACGTTTCACAGAAGATCATGATGAACCATTCACCTTAATTGCCGAGGCTGACACACGAACGAAGGGTGTACCACGCCAATGACTTAACGAATGGGTCAACACCTGAGCAAGGCAGATGCGTCCACCTGATGGGGCGTCTTGCAGGATAAATACACCGCTGTTGCAGAGGTTTAGGGTTGCAATAATGAGGGATCTGCAGTTGGAATGATAATTGCAGGTGTGGATCTTGTGTCTTTTCGACTAAGCAGCATCAACAAGGAAGAAAGAGTTGATGGGATTCGCAGGATGAAAAGAGACAGAGAAAGAGTCAGAAAGAGCGAGGAGGGGAGAGATTAAAACAGAGTGAGAGAGAGAGAGAGAAGAGAGAGAGAGAGAGAGAGAGAGAGAGAGAGAGAGAGAGAGAGAGAGAGAGAGAGAGAAGAAGAGGAGACAGAGAGAGAAGAGAAATAGGAAAGAGAGAGAAAGAAGAGAGAAAGAGAGAGAGAGAGAGAGGAGAGAAAGAAGATGAGCAGAGATGATAGGCATAGAGAGAGAGAGAGAGAGAAGAGAGAGAGAGAGAGAGAGAAGAGAAGAGAGAAGAGAGAGAGATGAGAGAGAGAGAGAAAAGAGAGAGATGACGACGAGAGAAGAGAAAGAAAAGAAGAGAGAAGAGAAGAGAAAAAGAGAGAGACGAGACAGAGAACGAGACTTCGAGCTCCCCGTTCGAAACAACGGACTTCTCGGAGCCTCACAAACCAACCCAAAAGCTCCAAAAACAGTGAGTGAAACACGGACTCAGCTTTAATATAATTCATATCGATATATACCTTGTTTTGGCGAGGATCACTGGATTCCACTACTCGCATTTCAAATATTGAATGTCTGAATGCAAAGTCAAAATAAAAATGGGGCGCAAAGTTTCAGTGTCTCGGTGCTCCCGAAAAATACATTTCGACAAAATGGATAACCTATTGTGTTCTCTCTGCCAAACTATACCCACATCATTTCATTTTGGGGATTTTTTTTTCACTCATCTCTTATTCATTTCAATGTTCCTTCATCGCCTCGTCCTCTTTACGTATTCTAGCTTTCTCTCGCTTCTTTTCCTCTCTTTTGTTCCTCCTATTAATCTCTCTGACAAAAAACAAAGGATTGAATAGATAATTAGATAAGCAAATAAATGAATGAATGAGAAAAAAATGAATATATGAACAAATTA
>NW_020868707.1:1368628-1371128 GCF_003789085.1 Penaeus vannamei
ACAACGGTTCTACTTGAGTTTTACATTTTAAGACTGCATTCTATTGTCCATCTTTTCCTAAAATATTTTTGCTTATGTTTCATCTTATTTTTGTTCCTACTGTTTCTTGGATGCATTTGCTGAAGACGCAATTACACTTAGAAGCTCTGCCTCGGAAGCTGTACTGATAACTCAAACAATCTGTTACAGAAAATGTGTTTTACAGAAAATGTGTTATCATAGAAAACGAGTTATTACAGAAAATGTGTTGCTACAAAAAAAATGTACATTTGCAGAAAACGAGGTATTACAGAAAATATGCTATTGTAGAAAACGTGTTATTACAGAAATTGTAAGAATGGTGATATAATTTATCTAACACACTGATGGTTATTAAAAGCAAAATTGTTAAGTATATTTCATATATAATGAATATTATTACTACACTTATGAATACTAAGTGATTTAGTAATTGTAAGGATGGCCTAATCACTCAAAATGATATAGAACAATCTATCTATATAAAATAAAGATAAGAATGTCAGTAAAAGTAATATGATTATGATTATATCAAAATGGTAATAATGATATGCATAGGAATAATAAGAGAAACATTATCAATGAAAATAAAATCAATGATAATAATCATGATAACGATAATCATAATGATAATTACAAAAACAATGATTATGATGGTGGTGGTGGTATTAGTAACAATATAAATAACCAGAAGCCCTCAGAGAGCGCCTGCCTCCGACAAGGCAAATGGGGTCACTGATGCATTTACAATATTCACACAAAGAATTACAGTAAAATGACCCCTTCTCAATCACACTGGTGACGTCCGTGTTTATCACAATCCTAAAGAATCCTTAAAAAAATCTCTGGATCAAGATCATGATCCGGATCATCACCAAAATGTAATGGCATTTAAGTCTTCATAACTTTTTGAATTATCCTACTAACAAGCAAACAAACGTTACTGAAAACATAACCTTCTTGGCGAAGGTAATAGCAACAATAATAATAATGATAATAATAATGATAGTGACTATAGTAATGAAATAATAAAAATCATAATGATAATGTAATTATGATGATATGGTAATATTAATGTTATTAATGTTATCGATCCCGATATCACTCTTGCTATTACTATTATTACTATTATTATTATCCTATATTATTATTACTATTATGATGAAGATGATGATATTGACAATGATAATAAAATAGTAATGGTAATGGTATTGGTAATGATAATGATAATGATGATATTGACAATGGTAATTATCGTCATTATCAGCATCACTGTTAGTCCTTGTGATAATAATGATAATGGTAATGATAATGATAGTGATAATAATAATAATAGTAATAATAATAATAATAAAGTACAACAACAACTACAACTACTAATACTAGTGATAATAATTATCATTGTTATTATAATAACAATGATAATGATTATTATCATTATAATTACTTTTTATACTATAATAGTTATATTATATTATTATAATTATTAACAATATGTTAGCATTGTTATTATATTATATTATTATTATTTATATATTATTGTTATAATTATTATCATTATTATTGTTATTATTATTTTTTTATATTCATTATTATTATCATTATTATTGAAATTTCTATTTTTACTACTATTCTTGATATTCCTATTAGTCTTATCATTGCCAATGTGATTGTGACTAAAAAATATTATTAGCAGAACCATGGTTAACAAATAATGATAATGATAACAATAATAAGGATAATGATTAAAATCATAATCACATAGCATGAACAACAATAAATAATTATGATAAATGCGCTGGATGATGTGAAGCAATATTGTGATAACCTAAATAGTGTGAAGTACTTGCATGCCTTCTCGCTTGCTACTGCCACCGCTGGCTGGCCGGGTGCGAAAAGGGAGCAGCTGTGCATAAGACTCCCCTGCCAGCTCATGGCCTCCCCATCATCAAGACTTCCGCATTGCCTCCTCGTGCTCACCCATGCGGCTCTTGGTACCAGCGGTCTTATCCATATCATTAGACGTGGTACAGCGATGCGGGATCCTCTAGAACTGCAGGGGGTATAGAAGTGCCGAGTTCTGTGGTACTGACCATAGATTTGTTATCCACTTCAAAACTCCTCAGCGGTTCGATGACCACTCTAGGGTGTTTCATCTGGACAGATTTAGTGAGAGAGAGTGTGTCCGGCAATCTCTAGTCCTTTCATGGCGCTCGACAGCCTGACGGACCCTGTAGTTCTGTGGGACTCAATGCAGCTCAAGAATCGATTGATGAACGCCCAACAGCAATACAGAATTTCATCTCGCAGGAGACACTAGAAACCACAGAAGCTTGTTGTGCAGCTCGTCTGACAGGGGATCGGGATTTCCATCGTTCCCAGGCGTATAGGACTCGGTCATTGCTGAGAAGGGACAAGGAACAGTATATTAGGAGTGTTGCAAAGTAAATGACCGTCTTGCATACCAAGCCCTGAGAGAACC
>NW_020868707.1:1378628-1383628 GCF_003789085.1 Penaeus vannamei
CCATCACTGAGGGCGTGGTACCTGAACTATGGAGCATGCTATCACAGTCCCAAATTCTAAAATAAATCCATCCAATTCTCTCGATGACGTTAGGTCTATATCACTAACATCTAGTCCGCGCAAAATACTCGAGAGAATAATTGTTAAGGAATTGTGGAAAGCATTCACCCCCAAATTAGATCATTGCCACTTTGGAAACATCAAGGGTAGCTCCACTGTTCACACCATAGTTGACCTGATCAATTATATCACTCCAAATGAAGATAAGCGTCTGGAGGTCGCCGCCACCATCGACCTGCGGAAAGCATTTGATCTCATCGATCACGCCACCTTGATTAAGAAGATGATTTCCCTGGGATTTCGCCAAGGCTGGGTGAAATGGGCATCAACCTTCATCAACCTCCGCTCCCAGAGAACTCGTGCAAACAACAGAACATCCGAAGAGATTAAGCTTCACTGTGGTGTCCCTCAAGGAACGGTCCTTGGCCCATTATTGTTCCTGATAATGGTAAATGAGGATAATATTCTGCAGCGAAGATCTGCAAATTTGTGGACGACATGACACGCATTCGCGCGCAAACCAGGGCGAGGCAACATCTTGATGCAAGACGCCCTCGACCAAGGGTCAGAGAGGCATCGTCGAACAAAATGGCAGTCAACACCAAGAAGTGCACAGGAATGAAATGTGAATTTAACAAAGTCGGCCGTGATAGTACTCTGGCAACAGGCGACGAGCTTTTGACACGAGCTACAGAGGTGAATCTGTTAGAGGTGATCAGTGATGACCTAAAGTGGTTTGGCAATAACAAGAAATCGATCTCAAAGTGCGGAAGAAAGTTTTTCATGCTAATTTAAAATCCTGTGCCTCCCAAGATCTCCTCCACATATGGACGACTTTCATTCGACCAATTTGTGGGTATGCGGCACCAGTCTAGCATTCGTCAATTACTACTTTTGAAAAAAAAAAAAATAAAAAAGAAAAAAAATATGCATCATAATTGGATCAAACTACACTTACACGGATACGCTAAATCAACTGCAGATTCCCTCCTTAGAAGACCGGTATAGTATAGATATAGTATACTATACCGGAAATTTTTTTAACAGAAAAATTCACCCGCAACATCTTTACATCCGCGAGACATCGGGATTTGCTCCCTGACTTACTTCAATCAATAAAACAACTTCGTGAGGATGTAAACAAGTTAAGTGAACAAAAGTGTTATACTTCCAGATACTGTAAGTCTACTATACCCTATTGTATTAGAGACTTTGTAAAGTAACGTTTACTCTTGTAACCTTAACTTTACTTAATAAACTCTTTAGTATCATTATTATTATTTACATGCAAACACGCACACACACATATATATCTTGTTATAAGAGTGAAATTCCATTGATTACTTTGACTTCGTTTCGTTATTTTCTCTGTTTTCCAGGCCTCGGGTCGGTACTGCAACTTACTGTTGCATTTTTGTAGATATTCTTAAAGTCAAAATAGTTATTTCAATCGAAATATAGATATACATGTTTGAATTTCTAAGGCATGGCATTTATTGCATACAAATAAATCTTGTTACTCTGAGGAGTTTTTAGCAGTCATAATGTTCTTCCCTTCTTCCTAAATACTAAGCCAATCTTTTAAGTCACAGTTGCTTATTTAGTAATATTCATTGGCAGTTATTAAATTGTTAATGACATTTTCTCTCTACATATTTCGAGAGAGAAAAAGAGAAAGATAAAGAAAGTGCAAGTAGTGATCGAAAAACAGGGTGGCTGGAACATATGCTAAATAAAATAGCCTCTGTTTAACTCTTATTTATACATTTCTTTTTATACAAATGCCTTTCAAATGATATCCAGTGTTTTAAACGAAAGACCATTGCTCAACATACTGCAGATCAAACAAAAAACAGCTTTGCAAGCTCGCCAGTCACGTTATTCTCAAATACACATTAGAAGAGGAAGTCAGTGATGATTTTGGTGTAAAAATCTACTTTTATCGTCAGGACACAGAAAGTAAAAGACATATGAGAATTAATGTTTCTGTGTAACATTTATGGAAACATGAATATCGATATGGGATATGCTTATTAAACGCTATCTCTGACGAACTGGAGCTCTTACAAGTCGTCAGCATGAGCAACCTATTAAGCCATTAGAGTAATTTGTAATTCATGAACTCCACAAGGAAGCCATACAGAGACAAAAAGTAAGATGAGAAATCCTTTCGATTTACATTTACAGACAAAATTTTGTTTTCCATATTTTTAAGCAATGGTGCTGGCATTCGGTAAGGCAGTGTAATACTTGCAAACTTTTTAACATATTCTAATTTGATGATACTAGTTGTCAGTGAAAATATTTGCAAATGACATGAGCCAATCACTGTCTTCGTTACAAACATCAATATTCCATTTATAGAAATTCCACATTTATGTTAAAATCCAAAAGATTTTTTCTTTGGAAAAATAGTGCATACTCATAGACACGGATACGTGCTAAGTTAACATAAATTTATGCTTTGTTATTGATTTACTTCTTTCAGTCTTCGCGAATTTGGTGCACGATCTTCCACAGATCATGACATCTGATCTCATATCACGAACACCTCGTTCTCATGCCTCAGGTCGTGCGTTCTGACCCATACGAAAGCCCGAAGAGAATTCTCCAGTGCGCCTCAGGTCGTGGGTGCCCGATCTCAGTTCTTCAGTGAGCATTCTCAGGAAGTGGTGTAATTGCAGTGTATTTTGAGCACATTTTACGTGTGCCTAAGGAATAGGATTGATTATTCTTGTTCAGCGTTCCTTGCCTTATATTCGATTTGTTATATATTTTATCCAAATCTCGATTAACCCATATTTAACAATATCAAGATAACAAAAACGGGTAAATAACATTGCAATATGTGTGTGTGCGTGTGTGTATTTGTGTACATATTGATAAGCGCGCGCGCACACACACACACATGTATATGATAATCTAATCGTTAAAATGGCTATAGCAGATGAAATGACCCTCATAAAAAATTCAAATGATACATTTTTGACCTTCAGCGACCAGTCCACTTCCTCAAAATTCACAGAATATGAGGTTAATTTCTCAGAATATGAGGTTAATTTCTCAGAATATGAGGTTAATTTCTCAGAATATTTAATTTATTAGAATACGAGGTTATTTATCAGAATATGAGGTTATTTCTCAGAATTGAGGTTAATTTTCAGAATGAGGTTAATTTCTCAGGAAATGAGGTTAATTTCTTGATCCTCATTTCTCCCGAATTTATTTCTGAGTCATAACATTACTAAACGATGGAGGATCGTATTACGAATTTGAAATACATATCATACATACTACACACGAATACTTGCGCAAAAAAATTATAAATTATTTTACATCTGGCTTCCCAGCAGTAAATTGAAAGTGACAATACTCACGCAGTGTGTTCCCCTTGCGATAACAATCCAACGATGGTTCTGCCAACAGCAAATCAAGACAGTCCGGGATAAGTTGTACACTAGTTTGACTTTCGACTTCCCACACTTGTGCCAATCTCTTGGCGAGACAGAAACACACGCATACAGATATCGAGAACACATCCTTCTTTTTGTCTCTTTGAAAGGATGTAAACGATTGATCTCATCGCCAGATCTATGTTGGATTATATTGCGCACTCCCCTGGAGTGTAAGGGCTCCTCCTCCGCACTCCTCGAGGTAAATCGTCTTTCCTCTGTCTCCATGACAAAGCGTCCATGCCGTGAAGCTGGGGATTAGCACTTTAATGACTTTCTACCTATCGCAATATCTTCGCAATTTCTAAAACCTTATTAGGCAAAAGTTCGCTGCTCAAGACACCTGATGGCGCGGCGACCTTGCGATACCCTCTTGCCATTTCCCTGTTCCTTCATTCTGTGATTACTTTATCTGTTTATAAGCACCGAGCAGCAAAACAACCAATGTCCTAGAATAATGACATTGATGAGAATGATAATGCTTAACAATATTAGTAGTAATAAAGCACATACCTAATGCCAATAACCCCCCCCCCCGGCGCGCCTCCCAGCGTCTCTGGTTTGGTTTGGAGAAGACGAACGCTGCGACATCTTGGGGCGACGCACAGAAGCATGTGTCAGGCTGTAACGGGAAGAGAAAAAAATGGAGAGAAGAGAGAGGGAGAGAGGGAGGGAAAGAAAGGAAGAGGGTGGGTAAGGGGAAGAGTGAGAGAAAGAGAAATGAACAAAGAAAGGGAGTGAAAAAAAGGACGAATTGGGCGGGGTGGGGGGGGGGTGGGAAGAAGGAAAAGTATGTCTCTGCTCCCCTCTTTTTCTTTCACTCACACGCATAGAAACACACACACACAACACACACACACACACACACACACACACACACACACACACACACACACACACACACACACACACACACACACACACAAAACACACCTATACAACCTTATTGTTTTACATGCATTCACATCCAGTCCTTATTCAAAGTAAGCCTATACTACAATTGTTCTCTTCAACCATAGGAACACAACCTCACTAACTTCCTATAGTGTCCCACATTGCTATAAGAGGGATGCCTAATATTGTCTATGAAACGCTGTGAAAAAGAAAAGAAAAGGAAGAGATTTTGATGCCTTGACAGTGCCGCAACTTCGTAAGCCTTACCCACCCAGTTTCTCTCGCACTCATTGATGGCCATGGAGATATTTTGCGTACTTTGAGCAACGTGTAAACCACACACATACACATATGCATGCATGCATATATGTATACACACACGTACATATAATAAATAATAAATAATAAATAAATAAATAAATAATAAATATATATATATATATATATATATATATATATATATATATATATATATATATATATATATATATATATATACATACAACACACATATATATATATATATATATATATATATATATATATATATATATTATATACACAAAGTATATATCATATATAGACACATACACA
>NW_020868708.1:0-2500 GCF_003789085.1 Penaeus vannamei
TTATGAAATAGACTGTTTTATTCAGGATAATGCAAATAATATACTAATTATGAAAATACTGCATTGTTGGTCAATAAATTCGAATTCAATACACGAATAAAAAAGATGATTCATAGAACGTGATTTTTCTGTTTGTGTTTGTGTGTGTTCCTAGTTTGTTCAGTGTTTGGATAACACTGATCTAGAGTATTGGTGAGTTGCCAGTTTTTTTTCTATCAAACGAGCTATAGTTATTATTCCCAATTTCCTTTACTCAGGTTTTATTCTTACGACAGATTTTCGATCTAAGTTTCCTAAGTTTGTGTTCTTATCCTCTCGCCAAAGTTGACTTGGTCATTTTTCCTTTTTTCTTTTTTTTTTTTGTGACTGGGGTTGGGTATCGCCCCCTTTTGCTCCTGGTTTCGTTGCCTGTTGCCAAATATAAATAGGGCCTGATTAATTGGTTGTTCTGCTCTGTTTAAGAAACTATACATTAAAAATGTGTCCAAGTGTGACAGTAATGCAGGAGAAAATAGTGTAATGAAAGCAGGGGAGACGCATGTTGCATCAGGTATCCTCTAGTTCGCGAATTAATCGAAAAAACCAGATAATAATGGCTATACATAATCCTGTCTGAGTTACAAAGTTACACTTCTACGACCATAACTCGCCCGATGGAAATTGCAGAGTCAGAATCAGCAGAGAGGGGTGAAATAAAACGAAGGACGGACGTAATCAAGGGGATCCCGGCATTGTGAAGGAGGAGGCATTCATCAGCGCTGGAATGTCAGGCGTATTTTGGAGTAGAATTCTGTAGTAACTTTTCATGACGAAGAGAATATCTTTAAAAAGAATGATGAACGCGATTTTAGATACTTACAGATGAAGGCTCTAACAGATTTCATGGTAAATGGCAAATCAATTAACATGAAGATAATTTGCAGGAAAATACACACAGCAATTTTTAGCATTAGTCGGACAGTTTTACATAGCTTTAATTATTCGACAATAAATTTCATGATAATATCGAATGCATTATAGATCATATTGGGGACTGGAATATGTGTCAAACTGAAAGACAAGGAGTGTAATCGAGTCGGCCACGAGCTTAGGACAGATCTAGGTCAAGATAAGAAATAAATTCCAATACAATGTTGCACCCCTAATTTGTCATTTTAGTAAATATATGACTTATTTGAACCAAATTTGCAATGTAATCTGTACGCTTTCAAAATTAATTCCCGTATGCTTTTTACTTTAACATGCGAAGTCAAATAATTTCACATCCATTAGCAAGAATGTGATATCAACACATGTTCAGCTGTAAAAGTGTCTTCATGCAAGGATATAGAAAACTGTGATTCCTGAATATAGTTTAGAGCGAAACAGAGTCTGCAAGGCTCAATGGTATAGCGCTGGGTTTGCATTCGCGAGGTCCTGTGCTCGTGCCCGGCCGCCCCTCTCAGTCGACTCAGCTGTTAATGAGCAGTAGTATGCTGAGGAACATGTCCCCCTACGTCACATGGAATGTGACAAATTTTAATATCTCATAAAAAAGGCAACTCAAAATGAATTCTGCTTTTATGCTTCATAAACGTACCCATATATGATAATATGATATGTTTATGAAGTAATATCCCAGTGAAAGAATGCTCGTACAATTGCAGATTATCTCCTTCTACTGCAGCTGTGACTTTGCGCCAAGTCGTTGTAGGAAGCCAAGTGTTATGTTGATGATGGTGTTGCTACACTCTCTGAGTATATAAGAGGACTAGTGGGGCTGAGACTCTCAACTGAAATATTAGGCCACTGACCTTACATTACATTAATAGATACCTTCTTTTAATGTACGCATAGCGTGACTGCCATGTCGATCACCTGGGTTTCTCGATGTCATAATCTAAAACTCACTAGTGTGACTCAAGCTACTGGGTGTAGTAGTATATATTCATTCTTTCATACATGTGCTATGCTCATATCGCGAAGCTATTGTTACATTGTCTACGTATAAACTTGAGGATGTTATTTACAAGGTGCTGAAACTCATAGAGACGTATACTCTGTTGTGTTTAGTCTAAATGAGTGTGAATGCAAAGTCAATGAACGATATATACTCATTGTCTCTCTATATACATATGCTAGTCGCTTAAGAATTATGAATATAATATTCCTCTTGTTGGTGTGCAGTAACTCTGTTTTTTTCCATTTTGTATTTAGAATTGCTGTCAAGTGATAGCGTACCCCTAAGTACCAGAACACATTCTCTGCCATACATGTGCTGAACACTTGTCTATCGATATTTTATCTGCGAGTTGTCGCAGGTGTATAAATGGGAAACAGCCGAGCTCAATCTAGTGCGTTACCAGCGTCGATATTGAGTGATATATTTGGCCCCGATCACTAAAATGCGATGGTGAATCTGATATACGTTGGCTGACCATAAGAGCTATAGAAAATGCGCGGCTACTTGACAATGCCTCCAGATTTATATTCTGTTCTGATTTGGCAGTGTTTCGGTTAA
>NW_020868708.1:5000-10000 GCF_003789085.1 Penaeus vannamei
TATGATGTGTTTATATAGACGGACTATATGATTCCTGATATGTTTACATCGATACATGATCAGTTAACAAGAAAGGAAAAGAGAGTTCCTTCAAGATGCAAAAAACAAAAACAAAAAAACTTTCCTGTACAATATACCAAGCCTCAAAGAGTGTCTGGAACAGAGGATAGTAAGGGCTCGTCCCATATGAACCACGTACCCTAGTATTTTTAGTCACTGCAGAAATATAAATGCGTCCTAACCTTGCATACAAAAACGTTATCGTCCCCGAGAGTAACACTGCCAGACGTGTCCGACTGTGGAAAACATATCGGTGAAAACAGAATATTTTGTACGTGGTCGCGAGAAGGTCGGAGAGAAGGGGAGAACCACACGGTACGGCGGAAATCTTTGAAGGATATGACTGTGAGAAGGACAATATAAACTATAATGAAGTCTTATTGTAATAATAATGCTAATAATAGTAATGGTAAAAAATGGTAATGACATAAACAGTGACGTATTAACGAAAAAAGTAAATATTAAGATTAAGATAATTGCGCTAAATTATTCTTATACTTCATTGTGGCGATCGCATCTCTAACAGAAATGACTATAACAGCAGATGCTAATAATAATGTTATAATAGAGTCCAGAAACAAATTATTTAATAATAATAATGTCAATGATAATGTTAATGGAATAATAATAATAATAATTAAATTAATGATAATAACAATAAAAATAACAACAATAATAAAATGATAATTGCAATAATAATGATCCTGGAACAACAGTAGCAAAAATAATACAAATACAAATAATAATAACAATATGACAAAAATTACAAAAATTATATCAGTAGTATTAATAACAGCCACACAAACAACAATAATTATCTATTTATATTTGCAAAAGTACGATCCAAGGAGCAACGCCCAACCCCAGTCACAAAAAAAGAAAAAAAAATCAAGTTATGTTCGCTCCCAGTTAACTCGTTCGTTCGTTTCATGCATAATTCTAGAAGAATTTTAAGCAAAGCAACTAAACTTATTTTGTCATTATTTCACTTACATTATGAAATGTTCAGGTATGTTTCGGCAGACAGTCACACAGTGTTATTATGAAATTCAAAATTAACAGTTATTAACTATAAGATGTCTGGGCAGAGTGTGACGATCGCTTAGTTTCTTAATGTACAGTTTTACTTCTTATGTCACATAAAGATTTTCTTGGATATTCAAATAAATTGCTTTACAAAATGATACTTACGACGACTACCCTATGTGATCAAATAATAAAAATAATAAAAAAAATATGTCGCAAAAGAAAATTCATATCAAAATGAAAAGGATCTCATTTGACAAGCTGGAAAGACCGGGAAAAAGGGTAGCCAAAGCATGTCAATTTCAGGCGCTAAAACTTGTAATGTTTAATGGATTAATGTTAACACTGGGATGCACGGGTTAGGACGCCTTTATTTACACCAGTTTTTAAATTGCTCATGGCAAACTCAAGTAATTGTTATCTATCAAAATAACAATGGCAAATTGAAATGAAATTCCCCAATATCTCCCTAATTAAACATCAAATCATGTTTTCATTGTTAACATTAAGAATAAATAATTAACCTTAAATATAGTAATTAGATATACAAGCATTTTATTCAGGGATGCACAAACTAAAAAAATAAAAACATAAAAAATAAATAAATAATATCGAAAATACACTTGCGGCTTGGATTAAACTCTCGACCAAGTAGTCTCTACTTTTTTTTTGTAAATATGAATTTAGAAGTAATATGTATAAAAACACGATATAGGAGGAGGGTATCACTTTCTATAAAATCGGCATTAAGTCATTTAACAGTTATGAAGATGGCTCAAAAATGCCACAGCATTAGTACACAGGTTTGGCAAGAAGCGTTAATGGGTCACTTCGACGGTTTTGTTTCATGTACTTGTTGTGAGTTTCATATAACCTGGAAAATCACTTGAACCAGACTCGAACATGTCCGAAACGAGAAAATAACTCGTCACTCCTCGTCATAATCTTAATTTGTTTACATCGCCGAGGCAAGCGCTAGGCAGCAAGCGGCCGGTTTCTCTGTGATTCATTAGGGTCGGCGCTGTTGTCAAGTCGAAGTTTCTCTTCTATTTCCGCCGATAAAAAGGCCTTCTGATTGAGAAAAACTACAAACATAACACTGTAAACATGTAAACAAAACTCATGGCTACATTTCAACACTATTTCCGTACATAAAGCAGGTTTTTATCTCTGACTGATAACCTATATTAACAACAGACATAAGACGACCCACACTGGACATAAATCACAGAATAATTTGCCGAGGAACTGACTGAAAACACAAAGATGTGTTGCATAGAACCGTCACCATCCCTGACACACAAGCGATTACAAAATACTTTACAGGAAATTCACCACTTCACTTTTCATGCGAAATGTTATTTTCCACCCAGTATTTTATGCTTTACATTTCTTGCTAAAAGAAGGAAAAAAAAACTTTAATATTAATGTCGCTGATCACAAAACAATGGCATGAAAAGAATGATAAAAAAAATTCTAATTACCAAATACGAAGTGTTACGGTCAAACATCTTTCAAAAGTCATCAATGGTAGATATCAGTGAGTGCATTAATTAAATGTGATTTATGTTAATCTTCTGCCATGAAAATATGTATGTACAAATTTATGTATGCATATATGTATGTATGTATTATGTATGTATGTATGTATAGACACCGCAGTGTGTATAGAAACAGTAAACCCAAGTGTGAAATGAGGCGGTAACAACAATAAATATAATGATACTGGCATTGAAGTAATTATGTCGAGTTGATACTTATGATAGTACTGATAAGGACAATGATAATGATGACAATAAATTCAGTAGTAGATTTCTTAATGACAGTGATAATGATAACGATTATAAAACAATAAAAACATTAAAACAATAGCAATAATCATAACTATAATGATGATAACAATTATAATAATAGAAATGATAATGATGATGATGATAATAATGATAATGATAATGATGATGATGATTATGATGATTGTGATGATGAATGTGGAGATGGAGGAACATGAGGATGAGGAGAAGGATGTCGATGAAAAATGATAACAATAAAAGTAACAACAATGCTAAAATGAATGCTATAATGAGCATGCTAATCCTATTAATGATAATGATGGTAATGGTAAAAGGATAATAAAACTTCTTATAACAGAATAACATTATTAGTGATATTGATAATAATGAGTTATTGGCAATGAAGGAAATGATGATTTTGATAATAATGATAATAATGATGATGATAATGATGATAATGATAATAATAATGATACTAATAACAATAACAATAATGATAATGATGATAATAATAATAATAATTATAATAATGATTATAATAATAATGATGATAATAATAATAATGATAATAATAATAATAATAACAATAATGGTAGTGATAATAATAATGATAATAATAATAATAAAACCAATAGCAACAACCATAGCAATAATGACGATAATGATAATGATAGTAATAATAATGATAATAATGATAATAATGATAATGATAATAATACATTGATAACAATAACAATAGCAATAAAAGCAATAGCAATAATGATAATGATACTGATGAGGAAAATGATAACAATGGCAACGATGAATACAAGAGGGGCTGCTCTAAAAATATCGACATAAGCAATATCTTGTCCACCCACGACTATGTTTGAAGAGTAATACCATTAATTTAATATACTCGATGTGTTTCTTCGCCGATGATTATAATTCAGTCGATATTCACTTTTTAAAATCACGCTGAAGCCAACTTGGGGTCAGTCAGTAGTGAGGCGACCTATCACAGGTCAGTTTGTCCGCGATACACCAGGTCAGCTGTCTGTTAAGAGTATTTGCAGGAGAGAGGGTGAGTTATATCTATTATAATTTTGAACTATGCATATGTATGTTCTATAAATGCAATGGTTAGGACTAATTTTATTTTTACTTCGATTCATTTACAAGTAGAAACACTTCGGTCTAGTGGCAATAGTTAGTGATTATAACATTAATGATGCATTAATGGTGTGAGGAAATCGCATTAATGATTGCAATTAATGAGTTGAATAAAAAAATAAAAAAATATGCATGTAAGTTTACTATTGATCTGAATATTCAGGTGTATTTCTAGTAGAATATCAGCTGTTCTTAAACTGATCAAATATACCAGAAGTATTACAGGACGAAAGGAGGTGTTATGATATTTAAAGATATCAAGTACATTAACTTTCCTTTACCTTCTATATTCTGCAAATTTTCTTCCAAATTTTCGTCACATTATTCTCGTGAAGCTTCTTCTACTCCAGATTCTGATTTTATTCACTTAGCATACGATAAAAATAAAATTACAGCATCTCAATCCGCCAACATTCCTCGCCGGATAGTTGTTCAGCATGAACAGAGGAGGCGACCGGTTTGACAAGGAGGGTTTCGATGCGGTAAGAAAGCAAGATTTGAGACAAAACAAAACACGACGAAGCTGATGAACCACCAGGGGAAATTTCAGTACGAATAGCATTTATGTTCTATTTACACCTGTGGCAAGTACATGTCAAATATCAGCATTCACTCTTTTACTCTCTGTGTTTTAATCTTCGGTAAATAAATAGAGAAAATAAGAAAGAAAGAAAAGAAAATATATGGATTGGAAATTATTTCCCGGCTTCAACACGAAACTATCAAACTGGAATCCACAATATTTCAGACATGAGTAAGTAGTAAGATGATATAAGTAGATAAATCATCTCCTCTTATGGATAATAATCTCCACATTTCAGTGTGATTAAAATATGACAAATGTTATGTATACGGTAAGTTTACTATAAAATAGTTTTTGAATTTTAGCTTCACTCTCATATCGTGCTCTAGAATTTAATCAAGTTCTCTCCATTGAGTAAAATGCAGCGTGTGAATTTTACTTAACACATT
>NW_020868708.1:26365-36400 GCF_003789085.1 Penaeus vannamei
ATATATGATATTATATATATTATATATGAGTAAGTTATTATGTATATTATTATCTGACATGTAATATTATGACAATATGAATATAATAGTTGTGATTGGTTTCCTATTCATATATACATACATAAATATATTATTAATAATATATATTATAGATATCTAGTATATATATTATATAGTATTTGTTATATTATATTAATATAGCTATCTACATATAAGCATATACATACAAGCTAAACCGACACCAACACCCAACACACCACACACATATATATATATAATTATAAGTAGTATAGTTAAGTATATATTATTATTATAATATTATATATATATATAGTTATTATATAATATATAATATTATAATATATTATATAGATATATATATATATATATATATATATATATATATATATAATATATTATATATATTATATATATGTTAGTATATATGTATACTATTTGTTGTATAGTATAGTATATATATATATATAGTATATATATATTATCTATATAATTAGGTATTATATATATACCATATAAATAATTAAATACATATGCATAAATATATGTATACTATATATATTATTGTATATATATATACTATATGATTCTATATATATATATATATATATAATTATATATATTAGTGTATATATAGATTATATATTATATATAGTATTATGCATATATATATATATATATATATTTATATATAGTATAATAATTATATTTTATGATATATATAATATTATAATATATATTAGTAATAATAATATTATAATATATTACATTATATATATATACTATATATTATATTATATATATTAGTTATTTAATATATATATATGGTAGTATATATGTATATATATATATTATTTATTATGTAGTATATATAGTATATACTATATATTATTATAGTTATATATAATAGTATATATATGAATTATATATAAGTATATAAATAACATATGCATAATAATGTTTGTTAATCTATACTAAGTATATTATATATAATTGTAGTATATATAGTATATCTATAATATGCATTCTATCTCTCTCTTTCTTCTCTCTTCTCTCTTTCTTCGTGCTCTCTCTCTCAGTCTTCTCTCTCATTCGTCTCTTCTCTCGTGCTATCTGGTCTTCTCTCTCTTTCTCTCTCTCTATATAGTATATTAGTAGTATATATATATATAGATATATATTATATATATATATATATATTTATATATATATGTCATATACTATATATACATACATATAAAACACACACTATACACACACACACACACCACCACACCACCACACACACGCACACACACATGGATGTCACACACTATATATATATATATATATATGTATATATATATCTATACCTAGTATATAGTATAATATATATATATATATATATATATATATATATATATATTATGTATATATATATATATATATATACTATGTATATATTATATATATATATATATATATATAGGTATATATATATATTATACTGTAGTTGTATATATATATATATTATATATAGTATATATATGTATAATATATAGCATACATATATATAGTAGTAGGTAGTAATTATATATAGTTAATTATTATATATGTTATTATAGTTTTATATATATATTTATATATATAGTATATGTGTATAGATATATATGAATATAATAGTTGATATATAGTATATGTATATATATTGTATATTATATATATGGTATATATTATATTTATATCGTATAGTAGTATATATATAGATATCTATATATATACTATATTATAATTTGTATGTATATATTCATATATTGATTATTATATAGTATATATATATAAGTAAATTACGCTATCGTATTAGGTATAGTATATGAATAATATGTTTTATGTATGTATGTATTGTATGTATGTGTGTGTGGTGTTTATGAAGTGTGTGTGTTGTTACGTCTCCCCCCTCTCTCTCCTTCATTCTTTTCCTCTTTTTTATATATATATATTATATATATATACGTAGTATATATTATATATATATATGTATATATATTAGTTATATATACGGTATTACTATATATATTATAGTATAAATATTATATATATTATAGTAGTAGCGTGGTATATGTATTTATACTTATGGTATATGTATATTTTATTTATAGTATATACATATTGTAATAGTTATGTATATAATCTGTAATATATATGATATAATATTTATATTAAATATATATAGTTATATGTATAGTTATATATATATATATATATATATACATTATAATGTATGTATATTGTATGTATAATATATACATATATGTATTATTATGTTATAGTAGTATTTTATGTATTATATAGTATTATTATAATAATATATAGGTGTATAATATATTGTATATATATTAGTAATATATATACTATATATGATATAGGTAGTGTATTATATTAAGTTGGTATTATGATTATAAGTATATATATTAGTAAAATACTACTATATATATATATAGTTATTATATAATATATATATTATATGTATATATATATAGTATTTATATATTATAGTATATATATATATATATATATTATATATATTATACTGTACATATATATATTATATATCATATATGAGTTATAGTATATTATGATATTTATTATAATATATAGAGTAGTATATAATTATAGTGTATAGTATATGATAATAGTAAATATGAGGTGGTATGTATAGGTTATAGTTGATATATATATGCAATATTATATATATCATACGTATAGGTATATGTATCTAGTATATTGATATATTAGTTATATATAGTGTAGGTTATATGAGTATACTATTAATATCTATATGTAGATATCTTATATTCTATATCTATGCTATCTATCTTATGCTCATCTAATGCTGATCTATCTATCTATCTAGCGTACGACGTATATATATACATTATATATTTGTATATATATAGGTATATATATATATATATAGTAGTTACAGACATTGAATATATATATATAGCGCATAGTACATTATATAGATATAATATATAGTACTATTACTGTAGGGTTAGTATATAGTAGTATTATATAGGTGTGTGTGTGGTGTGTGGATTGTGTGTGTGTCTGTGAGTACACACACAGACAGCAGCAGCACCACCACGCACAGCCAGCACGACAACGCACCACCACGATATATATATATAGGTGGTAGGGGATATATA
The DNA here is from genome assembly GCF_003789085.1 of Penaeus vannamei. NCBI lineage: Eukaryota > Metazoa > Arthropoda > Malacostraca > Decapoda > Penaeidae > Penaeus > Penaeus vannamei. The sequence continues at coordinate 29,572 of NW_020868708.1, forward strand.
TAATATAGTATAATATATCGATTATAGTATATATATTATATGCAATATAGTTATACTTAATTTGATTGTGTAATGTATAATGTATATGTATAATTATCTATATTAATATAATTATATATTATATATATGTATATATATATATATATATTATATCATAGTATTAATATAATATATTATATGCATATATATTATACATATAATATATATGTGTATGTATATGTATATGTTATGTATAATATATAGTATATATTATATATATATATATAGTATAATATATATATGTATATTGATATATATGTTATATTATTTAATATATATTATATTGCATATATATTATACATATAATATTTTTTCTCAATCATATATAACATATATATATATTATATATATATATATATATATATATATATATATATTATATATATTTTATATATGTGTGTGAGTGTGTGTGTGTGTGTGTTTGTTGTGTGTGTGTGTGTGCTGTGTGTTGTGTGTGTGTGTGTGTGTGTGTGTGTGTATGTTGTGTGTATGTGTGTGTGTATACACACACACACACACACACACACAAACACCACACACACACACACACACACACACATATATATATATATATATATATATATATATATATATATATATATATATATATATATATATATATATATATATATATATATATGTATATATATATATATATATATATATATATATATATATATATATGTATATATATATATATATATATATATATATAATAATTAATATACAATACACACACACCACACCACACACACACACACCACATATATATATATATATATATATATATATATATATATGTATATATATATGTATGTATGTATATATAATATATATATATATATATATATATATATTATATTATATATATATATATATATAATATTATCATTATCATCAAGGGGGCTGACGCCGACTGGGGCGCATAGCCGCATCCACCCTTCGCTTCCGCCTACGAGGATCCCTCATAGCTAGACGCCAGGCAGGGACTCGGCCCATCTCTATTTCTGCACGGCAGGTTTGATCGATCTGCCCAAGCCACGACTTCCTCGGTCGTCCCACAGGCCTCCTCCACCCAGGGTTGTCTCGAACAGAGACGACCTGATGGGCAGGATCATCCTGAGGAAAGCAAGCCAGGTGGCCGTATAGCCTGAGTTGGCGATCACGGATTGTGCAGATAACAGGTCCTGTGCCAGTCTCACGGTGCAATCGTTGGTTGGACAGATGGTCCCGCCAACAGTACCCCATGATCTGGCGCAAGGACCTATTACAAAAGGCTTCAAGACGAGCCTCCAAGGCACAAGACAATGTCCAGGTTTCGCTACCGTATAGCAAAACTGGTATTATCAGGGCCTTGAAAACCTGTAGCTTGGTCCTTCTGCACAGGTACCATCTCCAAATACTCTTTTTGAGAGAGTTCATGACCCCTGCTGCCAGGCCAATCCGTCTGCTGACTTCATGGTCTGACAGCCCAGAGTTATGAACTACACTACCAAGGTATGTGAAGCTCTCTGTGCCTTCAATGTCCTCGCCGCAAGCATGTACCGACTGAACAGGTTCTCCTAACAAGTCCTCAAATTCCTGGATCTTGGTCTTGGTCCAGGAGACCTCTAGACCCAAGGGCTTCACTTCATTGCTAAATGCATCGAGAGCCGCCACTAGGGTTTCCAAAGACTCAGATAGAATGGCAACATCATCAGCAAAGTCAAGGTCTGTAACCTTGATATTGCCAGTGTTGCTCACAAATGACTTTGAACAGTAGCTCTGCCCAGTATCCAGTCCATGCAAGTGTTGAAAAGAGTTGGTGCAAGGACACAGCCTTGCCTCACTCATGAACTAACAGGAAAGAAGCTCGACAGGCCCCCACCACACTTTACAGCACTTTCAGTACCAGTATACAGGCTTGCTATTAGTCCAATAATCCTTGTTGGGATTCCTCTCAGCCTCAGGATCTCCCAAAGTGACTCCCGATGCACCGTATCGAATGCCTTCTTGAGGTCGATGTAGGCTGCAAGCAGCCCACGCCCGAACTCACGGCGGCGCTCTACAGTGACTCGAAGCGCGAGGATACGGTCTATTGTGGACTTACCAGGAGTGAATCCGGATTGCTCCAGTCTCTGGTGCCTCAGTAGATGGTCTCTGATACGTCTCAGAAGGATGTGGGCGAGAACCTTGCCTGGTATACTGAGCAGTGGGATGCCTCGGTGATTGCTGCAGTCCCAACGGTCCCCCTTCCCCTTCCAGAGAGGGATGACCACACCCCTAAACAGGTCAGGAGGAACGGTACCGGACCGCCAGATGGCAGCCAGGACAGCATGTAACCCTCATGTCATAGGTTCACCACCAGCCTTTAACAGTTCAGCTGGTATGCCGCAGATACCCGCTGCTTTACCACTCTTCAGCTTGGAAATCGCCCCCCTAACTTCAGTTAGGGAGGGAGGGTCCTCACTGATGGGTGGAGCCGGCAGCGGGGTCTCGACACTACCCGCATCCAAGTTAACTGTTGGTGGGTCAACTGGTAAGCTGCTGAAATACTCAGCCCAACGTTCCAGCACCGCAACAGGATCTGAAACGATCTGACCACTTACTGAGCGAACTGCTGTCACCTGTTAAGAGGCTTGGAGTTCAGCTTTCTCAGGCCTTGGTATGCAGGACGAAGGTCATTTACTAAGAAATGGCCTTCTACCTCCTCTGCAAGACTCCTAATAAACTGTTCCTTGTCCTTCTTAACAGGGACGAGTTCTGCGAATAGCCGCACATTCCCGCATTCCCGATATCAGAGCGGTGCAATTCCCGATCCCCTGTCAGACGAGCCGCATGACATGCATCTGTGGCTTCCAGTGTCTTCTGCGAGATGGAATTCTGTACTACTCTCGGGCGTACACCAATCGTATCTTGAGCTGCAACAAGCGTTTCACGCTTGAAGGTGTCCCACAGAAGAACAGGGTTTGTCAGACTGCCAAGCATTGCGAAACGATCAGAGATTGCCTCAGCAAACCCGCGGAGTTTTGAAGTGGACCCGGAGGGTAGCCACAACCAATCTAAGGTCAGTACCACAGAACTCAGCACTCTTGTACACCCTGCAATTCTGAAGGATCCTCCAACGAGTGCTAACGAGTATGTGGTCGATCTCCTTGGCTGTATTACCCGCATCACTGTACCATGTCCAGCGATGTGGGTCTGGGCGCTGGTACCAGGAGCCAGAAATCCTCAATTTCTGGGACCTAGCAAAGTCCCGGAAAAGGAGGCTATTCTCGCTACCGGCATCAGCTCCTGAACCATGGGGACTGACAGACATTTCATAGCCAGCTCGATCACAGACAGATACCGCATTGAAGTCACCCAGAACAATGCAAATATCTCGCCAGGGACACCTGTCTAGCACAGATGTAAGTTTGGTGTAGAACATCTCTTTCACATCAAGTTTACAAACATTGGTAGGAGCGTACACAGCAATAAGAGACATGAAGATAGCTTCAATCTCAATACCATTATACGTTCATCAACAGGAGTAACCTCTACTACCGAGGGCTAGAGTCTGCTGGAGATGGCAATGGCTACTCCCTGGAGATGGTGGCCGTCGCTGCGGCTGACCAGTATAGGTGTAGCCACCTACACAGGTCATGCCGCTGCCAGGCCTCCTCACCTCCGAGAGAGCAGCCACCTCAACTCTCAGCCTCCCCAGTTCCCTCGACAGTAGAGGCAACCGATCATCCTGACGCAAAGAACGGACGTTCCAAGCCCCCACCCTGACTTCCCCCCTGAGGTTCAGCCTCTGGCAGTCGCTCTGGGTGGATGCCACCTCTGCCACCCCCACTGACGCTGCCCCATATAAAAGGGGATGGCGGGCTGCGTGCCTCATCATCCACCTGTGGGGTTCCTGAGGGCTTTCCCCCACGAGCTTCACTCTAGGTTGGTGGCCACCAGAGCGCAGGCGAGACGAGTAGTTCTCGTTCCCAGCCTGCGCTCCAGCAGTCGACCTCCCAGCAGGGCCCTCAGTCCGCCTCACTTGCTGGGTGGGAAAGACTTTTCCCCTCCTCCCAGCCTTTCCGTTTACTTGTGGCACTGCCGATTGGTTATATCTGGGGGGAGGAGGACTGGCAAGGCCCACATCCCCTGAGCCTTCCATTAACCCCAGGGGGCTAGGGGGCAGGAGTTGGTACAGGGCCAGGGCGTGTCCACACGACGGTGGGCCATGAACCTGAACCTCTGGGGCCTCCTGCTGCTCCGAGATCCCCTCATTTAGCCTGGAACACAAGGTACCAGTTTCCATGGGAGGCACGAGGAGGCACTGCAGGGAGTCTCAATGATGGAGGGCTATGCACTGGCAGGGGGAGTCTTATGCAGAGCTGCTCCTTTTTTGCACGAGGCTAGCCAGCGGTGGCAGCTGTAAGCAAGAAGGCATGCAAAAGCTCTTAACACTAACTAGACTACACTCATCGCTTCACACCACCCTGCGTATGAAGCACCACTATATATATATATATATATATATATATTAATATTATATATATATATATATATATATATACGTGTGTGTTTGTGTGTAGTACTTTCAAGCATCGCTGAACATTTTAGCAGTAAATATAATGATTCACTAACAAGGCCTGGAAACTCCTTTCCTCCAGGAGGTGGACCTGTCCGTGGGCCCCTTCGCCCCGACGCCCGAGCGGGCCACCGTGGCGGACTTCAGCGTGCCCATCCTCATCAGCGACCACACCATCATCTACCCGCGGCCTCAAGTGCAGCCGGACCTCTTCGGCTTCGTCAAGCCCTTCGCCATGGTGGTCAGTGCTCGCAGTTTTTGGTATTTTGTTGCTTAATCCGTTGGCTAGAATCAGTGCGATTGCATATATATAGATGTGTGTGTGTGTGTGTGTGTGTGTGTGTGTGTGTGTGTGTGTGTGTGTGTGTGTGTGTGTGTTCTTACCTAGTTCTTACCTAGTTGTTTCAGTATGGGACAAGAGCTAAGCCCAGATAGTCGCGTCTATTATATTTAAATTGATGCACAACACGACGTTTTTTATTGTTTTTGTTTTTTTTTTTTTTTTTTTTTTTTTTTTTTTTTTTACTGTTCCATGCTTCAGTAGTATTGTTTGGATTTTTTTTTTTTGACATATCACTTCTTTTAACTTCCAACTTTTTTATTGTATACTCTCGTCCTTCTTGTTTTCAAGATTATAAAGTCATCTTTGTCTAACCACTCCTCCAGCAATATAATTGAACAGCATAATCCCCCCCCACTGTGCCGTCTTTATGTTTTGATCTTTACAATATCTTCGTACACACACACACCAATGTTCCCTGATTTGGCCGTCAGTCCTAGCATTTTATGGATCTTTTTGTTTATATGATCCTTGTCAGCTATGTTTAATATTACGTCTCTTATTCTATATTGGAATAGTGGGCGATTTCTACTTTTCCGAACATGACTATGTGGCATTTATTAGTGTTAAATTCCATTTTCCAGTCCAACTCTACGTGAATAAGTTCTCGATGTCACTTTGGAGGCATTGGCAAAAGACGTCTATTGTCTTTCTTTTTTTTCGCGTTGTCTACGAACATATTAAGATAATTACCAGTGCTTATGTTTGACGCTAAACCACTGAGGAAAATAGGCAATTACTGTGCTCATCTGTCTTTCATGAAGAGTCTTTCATCCATTCGAGGAATTTGCCTTTCACTCCACCTAGGTGCTTTAATTTCCATAGGAGTCTTCTATGAGATACCTTTTCAAAACCCTTTTTGAAGTCTAAGTGTGTGTGTGTATCAATGTTCATGTATATGTATGCGGTCGAGTGAATGTTTCAATATTCATTAACATTTACCAATATAACTGACAGGTGTGTGGATGGAGGTGTTGAATCAGTTCTACTACAGTGACAGTGTCTCTGAACGCGGGCGCTCGACCTACTTTGCGGGGTAAGGACAATTCGGTTGCAGCCGCACCCGCCGGCGAGGCCAAAAAAGAAAAGTGATCCGCGGTATACGCAAAAGTAGAGAGAAGTTTGCTGAATAAAAAGTAGAAATTTCGTCTTCGGTGAGTAACAGTGAAACAAGATACGCAGTCAGAAATTAAATGCGTCTTATTCGTTTTTCCTGAGAAGAAAAAGATGAGAAAACGTATTGGGCGGAACGTCACTTCATATACTGTGGGCTTCAATTGGTGTTTGCTTGGAAGGTGAGCAGGGGTAGTGATGGAAAATAATAAATATTATATTATATGTATATTATTATTGTATATTTAGTATATATATTATATATGTTTATTAGTTAGTATAATATATAGTCAGTAAGGTGTGTAATCTAATGTTTTAATGTTACTACATAATAGTATGATTTTATGATATTATTATAATATTATTATAATTATAATATGATTATTATATTAATATATATATTTAATAGTTACGTACATAACAACAGGCGCACAACACCAAAGAGCTGTACCATATTACAAGCACACTCTACTATATATAGTATATATATACATTTTATGTATATATATATATATAAGTATATATATAAGTAATATATAATAGTGTATAGCTATATTATAGTATATATGTATAGGTTATATATATAATAATATATTATATTACATATATATATTATATTATAGTTGTATAGTTATAGTATAATTGAGTTATGTTGTATATGTAATATATGGTTATATAATATATATGTACTTATATAATATATTATTATATATATGTTAGTAAGGGTGTATATTGTTTATGTTACAGTGCATTATATATATATTATTTATAGTTGGTATATATATATATAG
>NW_020868708.1:64166-66666 GCF_003789085.1 Penaeus vannamei
CTGGGTTAATCCTTTCTTTCTCCTTCTTCTTCTCCTCCTCCTCCTCCGCATTCTCCTTGTCCTCCTCTTCTTCTCTCTCTTCTGCTTCTTCTTTTTATTCTTCCACCACATTCATCTCCATCACTCCCACTTCCTCCTCCTGCTTCTCCTCCAACGCCACCAATCCTTCATTCTTCCCCACCACCTCCCTTTCCCTTTTCTTTCTCCTCCCCTCCTCCAACTCCCATCCATCCCTCCCTTCCCTCACCTCTTCCCAGCAATCCCCCTTATTGCCCTCCCCAAACCCCTACTCCGCCTTAACCCCCCCTCCTCCCTCCACCCTCCTTCTACCCCTCGTCCTCCAGTTCTTGCATACCCCGCTCTAACCACACCCCCCCTTCCCCATTCCCCCTCCCACCTTCCTACCTCCCCCCTCCTCCTACAGTCCCCATTGCTAAGCCCGCCCTCTAACACACAAGCAACACCCGGGGGCCCATCCCTGTGCCCGGGTGCCCTCTCAACCCTCTCTCTCCTCCAGTCCGCCCTTACAAGGCCAAGACGCCCCTGGCGAGCACTCCAACCCGCCCCTCCCCCTCCCTCTCGAGGACCCTCACCTCCGCATCCCCTCCCTCTCCACCCCGCACCTCGGTGCCCCTCCTCTCAACCCCCACCCCTTCCCGGGCTCGCCTCCTCCCCAACCCCCCACCCACCCCCTCCCTCTCAACCCCCCCTCCCTTCTCTCCTACCCCCACCTTCCCTCCTCCTCCCTTCCCAACCCCCACACCCCTCCCTCCCGTCTCACCCTTATCCTCCCACCCCCTCCCCCTCCCTCTCAACCCCACCCCTCCCCCTCCCTCACAACCCCGCACGCACCCTGCCGCCCCTGCGCGACTCTCACCATCCCTTTCAGCCTCTCCTCCACTATCACCCCACCCCCTTCCACTTCCTCGCGCAGGGTGCCTCTCTTACATTCCACCCCCCTCGCCCTCCCTCCCACCCCACCCCCTCTCCTCCCTACACACACCTCTCCGCAGGGGCCGTCGGGGGGCCCGCTTCCCCTCCTCAAGCAACCCTCACCCTCTTCCTTCTATCTGTCTTGGTTTTTGCCGGGGGTTCCTCTTCAGTCTCCTTCCTTATCTACAATCCCCCTCGCCCTCCCTCCCAACGCCCTCTCCCTTCCCCTCCCCGTCCAACAATTGTGGGGGGGCCGGTTTGTTACCCCCCTCCCTTCCCCTCGCCCTCGCCGAGGAGCGCCACCTTGCCACGGGGCGCACTCTTTCTCCTCCTCTCCTCTCAACCATGCGAGCGGGATCGCGAGGCTGGCGGCCCACTCTGGTCACTTTCTTGCCAGGTACCCGGATCCCGAAATGACTCTGCTCGGGGCTCCTTCGTCCGGCCGGCGAAGAGAAGGGAGAGGATCCGGGTAACAGGTTGCCTCGACGTGTTTTGTGACGTCATCTGCGCGTAGCTCTAGCGATCCCTCCTACGAGATATCAATATATCCTGCGTGATAATGAATCCTTCTTATTTTGTTTTTCTGTTTTTTTAGTGAGGGTTAGTTTCATTTTTTGATATTTGATTTTTGTTTGTTTTTCGTGTTTGGTTATATAATTATTCTTTTTTGTAATATACTGGAGGGAGTATATATATATATATATATATATATATATATATATATATATATATATATATATATGTATATATATGTATATATTATGTAATATATATATATAATGGGGGGTATTTTATATGGATGTTTTATTTTTGAGATTAACACACATGGTAGACTAGGGACAGTGGAGAGAAGGTTAGATGGATGGAGAGAGAGAGAGAGAGAGAGAGAGAGAGAGAGAGAGAGAGAGAGAGAGAGAGAGAGAGAGAGAGAGAGAGAGAGAGAGAGAGGAGAGAGAGAGAGAGAGGCGAGAGAAAGCAGAGAGAAGAGAGATTAGAAGAGAGATAAAGGACGATGAGATCCAGAGAGAGAGAGAAGGAGAGAGAGACAGACAGACAGAACCGACCAGACAGAGACACCGCAAAAGGCACCACCTTCCACGCAGCGACAGCAGACATCTTCCGACAGTCGCGGCTTGTGGATATCCGCACACAGCGTGAAGCGGATCTATGCTATCTAAAACAAGCGGCCACGACACACACACATACATACGTACACACACGCTTACGCTTACACACATACGCACATAGACGTATACTTACACAGGTATACACACTAACACGTACGCATACTTATACTGATATACGTACTCGAACACACACACACATACACTTACACATACACGTACACATAGACGCACATACACGCACATACACTTACGTACACACACTAACATAAACACACGTATAGCACTATCATATGCACACACTAACATACGTATTCTAACACACACACACACATACACGTACACACAAAAACCACACCACACACGCACACCACAAAAACACACGCACACACATACACAAAAAACACACGCACACGCGCACACACACGCACCCACGTTCAACT
>NW_020868708.1:76666-89166 GCF_003789085.1 Penaeus vannamei
AACAAAATCAAGAATATATACAAAACAAGAAAATATAAAAAAAGAAAATAAACCAAAAGGCCAAGAAGATAATATAAACAAAAAAACCACAGAAATATAAAACAAAAACTAAGAAAACCATATACACTAAACCAGAAAAATATAACAAAACAAGAAATATAAACAACAAAATATCCTAAACAAGAAATATGACAAAACAAGGGAAATATAAAACAAGAAATCATACAAACAAGAAATATAACTAAAAACAAAATATAATAAAAAAAAAGCTATAACAAAAACAAGAAATATTAGAAAATAAAAAAACCAAAAAATATTAACCAACAAAAAAAAATATAACCAAACAAAAAAATATCTCAAAAACAGAAATATAACCAAAACAACCAAACCTTATAACACCAGCACAAGACATTATAAAAAACACCTGAAATTAACAAATAAAAGACAAAAAAGACTGGGGTAATGACTCAAGGGATTTTAAACACCCCCATAAATGACGTGGACAGTTTCGATTTCGATGAGTCAGAGATAGGGTGCGTGGGTGACTCATTCAAGACAGGGGCCGCGCAGGTAGAGGAGAGAGAGAGAGCAGAGAGAAGAGGAGAGAGAGAGAGAGAGAGAGAAGAGAGGAAGAGAGAGAGAGAGAGCAGAGAGAGAGAGAGAGAGAGAGAGAGGAGAGAGAGAGAGAGAGAGAGAGAGGGAGGGAGAAGGGATGGGAAGGGAGGGGAGGGAAGGGAGNCCCCCCCCATTATCTCTCTCCTTTTCTCTCTCTCTCTCGTTGTGAATATCAGTATGGATGGTTTTAATATCTTCTGCACTACTTTAAAATTATATTTTTATAACATCATTTTCTTTTTTTATAGGGCACATATATCTACTTCGACTATGAGAACTGGGGCCAGCGGAAGAAGGAAAACTTCACGTTTGAATACCGGTTCTTGGAAGACCGGGATCTGAACTAAAAGCGTCCGCAATTTACCGGATCTCGTGCACTCCTCCCTCGGCACTTTTTCCACACCGGGGGTTGTGCAACTTGAGTGATAATTATCCATATGAAAACAAAGAAGGAGAGGAGGGGAGGGGAGGGGAGGGGAGGGTGGTGGAGGGGAACTGGGGAGGACCACAGTTGGTTGAATGAAGGGACTAGTTTCACTTCTCAGATCAAACAGTGGCCCTGCCTGACCACTACCTTTTTTGTTGTTGTTCATTGCTTCCCAAACAAGTCATTGTCATGTCGGCCACAACCACTGTCACACCATGATATGTGATAGTGTTATATATTCCATAACATTTTTTTATGTGGTTTCTTAAAGAGATTTTGTTTTTTTCCAATAAAATATCTATTTTAGAGGAGATTTTCCTCTATTGCACATGCCCCAGACTTGTGTTCATGAAGATGCCCATAAGGTCTGCTTCATTGAGTTGTATGTTGTACTCCATTTAGGAGTAAGATTGCTGGAATACCAATTTATGATCTCGTTCTTGAAAGGGGAAAGAGTTTATAGACTTGTAAGTTTCTGTGCACCATGCATTATTGCTCAAATTTTCTGGATGCAGCATTTTGTGCAGACGTTAGCTGTTAACCAGTATTAAACTTCAGAAGGCTTTGAATGACATTGCGGAAAGAAGAATGCCAAAGATCTGTGATGTTGCTTGCTAACCTTGGTTTGCCAGGGTAAAGCGAACTTGAGAATTGTGTTCCATTACAACCAGAATGCTGGGCTTTAGGCATTACTGAATCACACCTGGGGATCATCCATATAGAGCTGGCTTCATTTGTTCTGATGAGCAACTTTTCTTGAGGAATGTTTAAAACAATTAAGGATTTACTTTTACATAATAAGTAATTTAGATTATCTTCAATAATTGTAATTTAAAAGAAATTACTAGAACTACCTAGAATGATTTTATTTTTAACAATTGCATTTAATGTTATGGTTCACTGGTGTCGAGGTATGCGAGATGAAGCACTGCTACTAATATGGAATTGCTGAGGAAGTCTGGTTGCCTGCAGGCATAAGTCATTGGTTGGTCAAACTATTCATTATAACTCAGGTCAGGAAGTTTGAGTTCCTGTAGGAATGAAATGTGTGTTCCTATTCTCTTTTTAGATAATAGGACAGCTCCCTTCAGTAACTTCATATAACTTGCCATCAATAGAAAACGTTCAAGCTGTCTTCCGACCATGCATTCTCCCTCCCCTTTACTAATGTGGATAAGTAATGAGTGCTAAAAATAGAGGAATGGCTAAAGAAGTCAGTATTGAATTTCATAACAGCAAAATATCAAATGTAAATGATATTGCATCATCCAAAATTTTAAGTACCATCTGCATCAAAAATAAGATATAAGCAAGACTTGCAAGAATTCATATAATAGTAAAAAAAAAAATCATGCACAATATTTTGAATATCACATCGTCATTTATGTGTACCAGCAACACATTTCACAATCTATTTTTTTTCTCTCTCTCCATTTAATGCAAAATTGAGATTAAGCTCCATCCTTTCTACATGGTATATCTCTGTACAGGAAGTGAGTCCACTTGCTCATGATGCAACTGATGAACTTATGGGAGCTTCCAGACATCCAAGAGTCCAGCAGAAGTAGGATCATGTAGATAGTGTACAGTCGTTGTAGACTTTTTATACAGTGTAAATGATATTTTTATACTGTCCCTGACATCCCTACAAAGGTATGCAGTGTAGCTGGAAACTGACCACCTTCATGGTTGATTTGGAACATCGCAGTGGAAGAAGATGGTTTTGCAATACAGTGTTCAAGGTTGCGCATCATAAAAAGTATGCAGCAATGTCAAGGAATATGGACCTCTGCAGCAGTTTGAGAAAGCCTAATTTTCCTATACAGAATACTTGAGAAATTGTGCCTCATGTTAGAACTGTGAGGGGATGGTATTCATTGACTTTGTTGCAAGTGATTTGTTTAATTATTGTCTGGGTTAGCAAATTGCAAAATAAGACATTTTAATTTTTTCTCAATTACATTGTCACTTACAAACCTTTACAACTCTTATATGGATTTAAGCAGATTTATTTTAATGTTCAACTAGAAACTTCCTTTTTTTATATACCAATCTAATAGTCATGGCAATTGATTAGTGGTTGTGGTGTCATGAGATTATGGGAGAAACAACACAATGGTTTAAGAGTAGAGGACAAAGGTGTTTATAAAAAAGTGATATAAAATACACTTTATTTCCTGTGGAAAATGACTTTGATTTAAACTATACACCTAAAAACTTTGGGATATCAAAGACTTTATTTTTAATAATTGCTTTAATAGCACAGACTGCACTAACAGAAACAAATACAATTACTTTCACAATACAAAAAGTAGATACATGAATGTATATAATGAAAGTAAAGCAAATTTTATTTGTACTGATCATGCCAATTTTTTTACATTCCATACTACAGAAGTCATCAAAATATGAAAGTCTTACTCAATGCCTTGCATTCTGAACTACATAAGTCATCAAAATATGAAAATCTTAAATGTTACTGGGTATCAATGAGAACAGTAAAAATAAGTTCTTTTCCAGAGAAACCTCACACTAAAGGGCAGGAGTCCTACAAAAATAAGACCAAGTCTTTTTTATACTGTGCTTTTCAATTAACCTTTATAAGCTGAACAATATTATTTACAATGCTCTTCAATGTAGGTACAATCTTCTTATGAAGGTAAAAAGACAGTGCCCTATAAGCCTGCCACTGAGGTAGTTAGAAGCCAATGGTGCATTATCAGACAAGGCAAAAATAAAAAATAACTTGAAATTACTCAAAATTTGCAATTCTAATTACATCTAGTTACCAATTACCATTTAAACATACTTGTAAAATATAATAAATATTGCCTTCTTGATGGCATCTGCAGTCATGTAAAATGGCTTCTACAATACTCGTGAAACTATTTTATGTAAAACTGACAATGAATCACTTGCTCTTGAAGAATTATAAGCAAATCAAAGTACCAGTACCTTGTACATGCAGAAAAGGCACTCTATTAGAGGTCCCCTGCTTAAGATGAAGACTTAAGTACGTAATTTTAGACACTACTCTACATTCGACATCTTTCAAGTCAAAAATACAAAAGTCTTCATACAGTTTTGAAGAAAAATGCCCTTATTGTGAAATGAAACAGTTTTCTTACATCTTTATTGAAACTAATTTTGAATGCATACATTTTACTATCACCTTCAATTTCTATTTCAGATATTAGTAAATTAGCAGATACTGGAAATGGAAACGTTGAACAAAAAATATATATATTCCAAATAATAATATACTGATAATACCAAACAAGATAGAATATCATGTTAATACTGATCTGACAAGATCATTGCTGATCAAGGTGCACTAAAACAAAAAGTGTTCTGCTTTATGAACATGTATGCACAGAAATATTGCTATACAAAATAAATTCTCTCATACAACAAACATAAATGCATGCATTCACACATATTCACATTCAATCTGTATTAAAAACTGTATAGCAACACAACAGAACACTGGATTACTTCTGATACAATCTTTTAATATTGCATGTGTCCTTGGTAAGAATCAACTCTATTTTTCTTTTCTTTCCATTTTAAATATTTCAGAATCCAGACCCAGATTTAAGGAACTGGGTCTAGCAGAGGTAAAAGTTAGTGAGGTAGCTATCCAAAATACCCTTTGGAAGCATTTATGATGCTAAGATCTGAATAAAGTTTGATACATTTCTTCTACAAGCTTATGTAAATTTCAAAAATATGATCAGTTTCACAGAGTACTCTTCTTACTAAATAATATTTTCCTTATGAGCTCATTCCTAAGTTAAAAAAGAATTTGACTTAGATAATGTTCTTTCCGATTCCTGTTTATCTTCTTTCATATCGACGTTCCCTGCTTCGTTCACGCCTGTCTCGGGTTCTCTGAAGGAATTCATCCACACTTCTATCATATGGCTGTAAATAGAGAGGAAACTTGTAAGAATGAATGTTATTCAATTCATGAAAATATTGTTTATAAAAGTGAGTCTTGCAAAATTATTTTAACTAGTGATGATGTCATAGTGCTTGTCCTACAGATTTTCCCTTATGATGCTGGGGGCACACTTGGGAAAAGAAGGGAAAAACAAACAGATAAAAGAAAAGCTAATTCAGATAACACTTCCAAGATGAACAAGTAATAAATCACACTACTTGCTTTGTGTGTGAAAAAGAATGAATGTTATGACATATCATTTGACATTTGAAATTGCATAGCATCCTTAGTACTTCACTTTTCTCCCCCTTAGTCTATGACTGAATGATCATTTAATATCTTAACCCACTAGTGCTGGTACATTTTCAAGCCAAAAGCAATAGTTTCTGGGCAGCTTCAAAATCGGCGCATGGGCCAGTCTGGGAACCAGCCTGCCCACAGCCCGCCACGGCCAACAAAATCAGAGCACAAGCTCTGATCTAGCATCACACCAGCAAGACACTGGTGTGATGCTAGTGGGTTAAGGGATAATTGTAAGCATACCTTAAAAACTATGAAATCTGTCCTCACATGCTATATGCATGATGTTAACTGGAACCAAGTCTTCAGTACCATTTCTCCTATGTATTTTTTAAATACTCAACATTTTCTATATTATACATACATCTGACATTAGCTAATAGAAAAAAATACATCCTATTAGTCCCTATTGGCTCAAACTATTTCAGAATTTGTTGAATAAACATACACAAAAGCCTTACTAGGCATAAAAATCATACATAATGACTAAAATTTTGCTTAAGTCTGGCATGGCTGGGGTGCAGTAGCTTCTGATACTCCTTGTAAAGAGCACTGGGGTTTAGTGTTTAGTTTGCAGCAAGGCCAAATCTTGATAAATTATAGATCTTGCTTATGACAGTTAACGGAGAAACCATATATTACAAGCCTTATATCAAACAAGAAGTCCAAAATTAACTGAATAAACATTAACGTTAACTGAATAAACTAGAAAAGCTGCCACATAAATTACTATTCATGCTAAAATGCACAAAATCACATAATGCTGATAAGGAAGTCATCAAATGTGTATCCCCACCAGACCAGAAAAACAGAAAAAAGGTTTCATCCTTACATCAGCAGACTGTCTCTTTTCTGAACGTGAGCGGGATGATGGATACTCAGGTAGCGGAGGTCCATCATAGTATCTTGGGGGTCCAATAGGATCAAATGGAGGCTGCATACAAAAAATGAAAATAGATAGATAACCAAGAGATCATACAAAAAAACACAAGCTGCCTCAGGTATGTAGATTAACATTTTTTTTACATAGGACAAAGTAAAATACTATCATCATCAATATCAATGTGAAAAAAAAAAAAAATCACTGTGCTGGAAAATATATTTAAACAATTCATAATGTTATCTAAGCACAAGACAAAATACACAGCTACTTACGGGTGGTGGGAAGGCCATTGGGGGTAGGTTACTCGGTGCACGGGAGTGGAAATCCCGCATCTCTCTCATGAAGTCCTGGTATGTCTGAAAAGAGGATTCCTAATACTGCTTTATGAGCATGTTTAAAATTGACCAAAGAATATACTCACTAAATATATAATGAATAATCACAGTTCTAGGATACCCCAAAATATTCATACTAATATCATATTGATATTAATTTATGTCTTTCGATCTTTGCTATAGAATTCTTACAAGTTCTACTGATGAAGAAGAAGAATAAAGAAGAATCAAAATATCTCCACGAATATACTAACATAAATGTAAGAAAGTATATTCTAATGATACCAATATTTTAACTTTCCTTTTCATTATTGACACAGAAATTCATGGATCTGTCTGCCATTAGGACAAACTTTCACAACATTACTGAACATAGTTAAACAAGTCAATGGTGTTCTCTATACTAACCAATTTGTGGCTACTTGTGCCGTTGTATGTGGCACTCTCTCTTCGAGGAACACTGCGGTAGACTGGTGATCTCTCTCTTACTCTCTCACGGGTGTAGGAAGCTTGTTTGAAAAAGGGTGGATTTGGGTCACATTAAAAAATAACACAGAATAATTCTCCAGGTGTATAAAGACGATCATTACAAACCAGAAACATTTTTTTTCTTGAGAAAATGTACTTCTTTCATGAATTCTTTGTTATTATTTGAAACTCTAAAAGATGTAATATAATGACAGAAATTGGTTTTCTTAAACCTTTGCTACTAGATGTAATCCTATGTCATGAATAATTTCAGATTGGTGCCAAGTGACTAGACATTATGTCTGTGGCATAAGTGTACTGCCAGGTAGTCTTACCTAAACTTTGTACTACTACAAGTACAGCCTTAATAAAATATTGCCTGTTAAATTAGTGATTTGTGCAATTCTCCTGATGATAATGCTTTTGCTCACTCTAGCCTGGCCTAATGTAAACCTAATGTAACCCACCATACACAGCAGCATGTGCCGGACTAGAACTAGAACGTGGGGAAAAAAAAGGTGTCATGGGGCTAACAGAAGTAGCACATGACAAAAATAGCAACACAAGAAATATGGACTTTTTTTTTCAATATTCAGTGTCAGCAAATTTTGGTTTACTAAGGATCACATACAATTATGAGGAAAAAAGAGAGTACCTGTCTTACCTGACTTCTCTGTTCTTCCCCTGAAGTTGGGTGGCCCTCTCAAGCGCTTCACTCTCGGGCCATAATCTTCTCCTTCATACCGTCGCCGTCTGCCTCCGCCTCGACTACTATAATTAGCACGATTGGGTACCAATATTAATAAACCATTATCAAAACATATTCAACAGTAATAACTAATAAGGACGTAAGAAGCCAAGAGAAACCCTATAGAAACCTGAACATAAAAGATACAAAATGAAAAAATACGAATTTGAACTAAATACCTAAATACAAATTTAGAAAAAAAAAATATAAATGAGATGGAACAACTTCATATACCAAGACATGTAAATGATGCCTTCTGGTTAATTCTAGCCATTTAAACAAAACACATCAATTAAATCTAGTGTTATGAGGTCATTCCATCTCTCTTTACAAGTTTTTTTTCCACACCTAAATACAAGAAAAAATCTTAAAGCCATTCAAGGAAGAAGTGAGTTGGATTGTTTTTCTAAACTGAAATCAATGTAGTAAATTGCCTGGAATTTTTCCCTATTACCCAATTCCTGCCACGTACGCTAGAAGTAAACACACAATGTCCCATTTGTGAATCTGTGTATACAACTACATGCACACAGGATTACACACGGCTTATTTAGTTATTCATTTCTCTATCTACATATACACAAATCTGTTTGTGTAAGAATGTATGTACAAGTTTTGCACATTTTGTTTGGGTGTGTGTTCTGCATGAAATTGATTTTTTGTGTTTTTGTTTTTGTTTGTGCGTGTGTTTTGTGTTTGTGTGTATTTGTTAGAATTGAAAGCATAATTTAATTTTCAAAGAAAACAAATAACCATGTAAAATATAAAATCCTTTAGTTTCCCACCAAACTTTTATCAACTTAGGATCATGAGCAATTCCACAGAAATATAGAGTTGTTGGCCTTGTAGTCCTAATAAGCCAATCAACATTTAAATGATTCCAACTGCAATTAGTAAACCTTACTCTTTGCAGTAATTATATAAAATGAAGTACCCTCAGACATTTAAATAACAAATGTGCAAAGGCATGTTTCTGCTCCTTAGTAACTTTCACTGGGAAAAGTGGTTCTGTCACTGGCAGACAGAAAATTAATTCACATTTTCATATCTAAATGCTGCGGCATTTAATTTCCATGTCACAAATATTAAAGTAACTAAAGTTGCATATTGTAAAATTCCTATATCAGTATAATGGATGCAATCAATTTGGAATGTCTTAATGCTTGTTAACTAAAAAATAGAAAATCCTCTGGAATAACTATCAGTAAATATTTTAATGTTCAGTGAAAATTATTTATCCATAAACACACACACACACATTCTCATCTGATTACATACAGCTGCAATGTTCAACATGTATTCACATGTTCATATGTACAGTATATAATTATTCAAGTATAAAAAGTTGTTAAGCATTCTATGCAGTATATCAGATGACAATGTCCTTTGTATTGACAAAAATCATAAAATGTTTGATTACACATACTTGGAATTCTACAAGAACATATCCAAAACAATGGCACGCAGATCCCCTCATAGTACATGTGTTGATCAGAGGTTGATGGGAAGGGGACCCGTTCCTCAATTTGCAGCAAAGGCCTACACTGGGGAATATTCACACAGGGACCCTGAACCTAGTGTGGGCAACTGTAGCTATGCAATTTGAACCATTTCTTTAATTTGCATCAGTGATAACTACACTGTTGTGATCTGTTTAATATCTGTGGGGGATTCACTTCACTTTTCACCTACCTTATGGCATCATTGTACACATCTTGTGTCACCCAAACTATGTATATTTCAGTATTCAACAATTATGCCATTTATCATCCAAAAAGGCTGTCACTCAATATAATGAATAGAATGCTGAATCCCCCTATATATATGTATACATACACCATATCTATTTATGTACCATCCATTCATCCATCCATCCATCCATCCACCCACTGACCCACTCACCCACCCACCAGTTGTTTATAACAAAATATGCTGAATGGGCAAACAGGGAATATTTTTCTGAATAAAATATGACAAGTTCCATCTTCATCAATCATAAATTATGCTCCATGGAAGAGCTGGCTAAGAAAACGATTTTTTTTTTCTTTTTTTTAATAATTTATCCTTCTCTGAAAAAATGCAAACATGAAATTACAATAAATTAGCAAAATGGGCAAGCACATTCATACTTTTTTTCATGTACTATTACAGTCATCTTGATTTTAAAGTTTTTAATGAAGTCATAATATTTGACCTGTGATACTGGAACTAGTCTTTTTTTCAGAAAACGTGTTACTGTTTCCTTGTTTTACTTTTTATTCTTATCTCAAATGTGGTACTTTCATTAACAAAAAAATATATAAACATATATAAAAATTAAGCAATCTGAAAAAGAAGAACGAAAATATCCTGTCCACAGTCCTTATCATTGGGCCTAATGAAGCTGCTCTACTCTCTACAGAGATGGGAGCAGCATCATTAAGGAAACATTTGTTATCTTTTCAGTTTATTGAGGGTTCCTCCAAAAATATATATTTTTTAAATGTGCAATATTATGTCACTGCCCCTGAATGTCATGCAATTGCCTGGCTAGATGTTTTTGTGGGATTTAAGCCCGCATTACTCTAATAAGTCTTCATGTCATCATGAACATACTCTTTAGTATTACATGATAAATCTGAACAACAAATCAACTGAGATTGAGAGGACATTATCCCTCACACACACACAACAAAAATACAGCTGGAAACCTTTAGAAATGGAGGGGGAGAGGGGATGGAGGGAGGGAGGGAGGGAGGCAGGGAGAGATAGGGGAAGGGTGGGAGGGGGAGGGAGAGGGAGAGAGAGAGAGAGAGAGGGGGAGAGGGAGAGGGAGAGCGAGTGAGTGAGCATGAGTTGTGTGTGTATGTACATACAAACTCACTCACACATTCTAAGTCAGTCTATAACTGCATCAAGTCAAACACAAGAGTCATTACTACTCCCTTCTTCTGTTGATGTTTTCTCAGATGGAGGGAGCAACACAAGGCATTGAAAGAACCAAGGAGCCATTGTCAGGTTAAGACTGAGGACTGCAGTGATTCAGACTAATGTGCACCTCCTTGTAAAGCTTTTTTCATGTTGATTCAAGAATGGAGTAAGCAGCAGAGGCTGAATATAATTTTAAAAAATATAAGAGAGCTTTTGCCTGGGAAAAATATCAAATTCTAATATACTTTGAAATTAGAGCAAAGTTAAATATCAACATTACCACAATAAATCCAAAAGCTACTTCACCCACACAATGAAATAATGAGAAAAGAGAATATTTTTTCAACTTACTCTGAAGGGTGTATGCATAAATATAGGCTCAAGGTAAGATAGTGTAGAGATGCACCCTACTTGCACGCCCAGATTCGAAATCCTATATCTAAGAGCAGCTTGATAGAACACTCATGAATCAAATCTAAAAAGAAAAGCCTAAAGGTAGAGTATGTAACATAAAACTGAAATGAACAGCAATCAAGTCTTCCTACTATGGACTGTCCGTATTATTTATGGCTTTCAATTTGCAATATGAAACCTTTCCTTTGCCAAAGAATATATCCTTCATATCATGTCCTTGAAACAGAAAATGCATGATTAGATATATATATATATATATATATATATATATTATATATATATTATATATATTATATATATATATATATATATAATATATTATATAATATATATAAACAGAAGAAAAAATCAATAAAGATTTCCCATTCATGTAAGATTTCATCCAATATTTCAGCTGGTAAATCTTCCTGCCCCATTTTCAGCACAACAACAAGAACAATAATAAAAATTATTATAATAAATATAACAAAAATAACAATAATAATATCACTAATGATAATAATAATGATAAGAAACAATAATAGTAAAAATGAGAGCAATAATAAAAAAAAGTAACATCATCAATAGCAATAATAACAATAATGTAAAATCCATTGGCAACTTGGTACTTGAGAGGCCATCTGTATGTAAAAACTATTACTAAATCAATAACATTATGGGTACGGCATGTACACACATGTTATTGCTGGCTGGATGTGGTTAATATTCCCTTGCAGAAAAAAATCCTAAGCCAATACTGTAATTGGGAAAAAACTTTCCCTGTGCTTCTCATCTTTAATTCTGTCTGCGTGTGGTGCCCAGTGTGAGGCTTGGTTTTCAATAGGCTGAAGGTGTCTACACAGGACCCATTCAGCTGGATGTTCCAAAATATGTTTATCAGATATATATGGGCATTCATTTATAGTTACTGTAGCACAAATGTGAAATATATTCCAATAACTTTTAAAATATTTGTATGTTACTGGTCAAGGTTGTCAATATCTAAATCAAATAATTATCTGAGTTATTTTCCTAATAGTTTGAACTAAAATCAAAAACAGAATAGCACCGTTCTCACCTGATTATCAAATCTCTCTCTCCATTTCTTTTTTTGTTATGTTCCGTAATCACACTAATCAAATAATTTAACTAATTAGCCCTGAGCACATATGCTGTCAACTGTAGTTTTGTGAATGTTATTATTGTAACTGTTACCTTTACCATCATTACTGACCTATTTCATTATCATTAAAAATACTACCAGCAATATAGAATTCATTTCTCATCTATTTTTTTACCCTAGATAAAGGGTAACCAAATGAGATCGGGTGACTGACTCCTTATTGCTAAGCATTTCTAGAGCCATCTGTATGTTAAACAAATCCTGGCATCAATGGATTACTTCAATAACTTGAAGGACAAGGTATAAAGTTCCTAAAAAAATAAAGAGTGTGTCTATGCTCGGCAACAACTCTTGT
>NW_020868708.1:94166-96336 GCF_003789085.1 Penaeus vannamei
ATATATACATATACATATACATGTACATATATAATATATATACATATACATATATAATATATATACATATACATATATACATATATATACATATACATGTACATAATATAATATATATACATATATAATATATACATATAATATACATATATAATATATACATATATAATATATACATATATAATATATACATATACATATATATATAATATTACATATGCATATACATATATAATATATACATATGCATTATACATATATAATACAATAATATATACATACATATTATAATAATATACATACATATATAAATGTATACTTACACTACATATATAATATGTATACATATACATATACAATATATATACTATACATATATAATATATATACTATACATATACATAATATATATAATATATATACATATATAAATATACATATATAATTATACAATATAATATACATATATAATATATCATATATAATATATACATATTAATATATACATATACATATACATATAATATATACTATACATATACATATATAATATATACATATACATATACATATATAATATATACATATGCTATTACATATATAATATATACATATGCATATACATATATAAATATATTACAATATACATATATATACATATACATATATAATACATATACATATATATACATATAAATATATATACATATACATATATATATACATATATATATACATATACATATATATATATACATATATATATACATATATATATATACATATACATATATATATACATTATATATAATATATACATATATATATACATATACATATATATATACATATACATATAAATATACATATACATTATTATATAAATATATAAATATAAATATTTACTATACATAACATTAACTACATATACATCCATATACAATAACATTATATATATACAATATATATATATATACATTATAATATTTACATATACATTTATAATATATATCATATACATATATAATATATATACATATACATATATAATATATACATATACATATATAATATATACATATACATATATAATATATATACATATACTATATATATATAATATATATAACATATAAGATAATATTACATATACACATACATATACATATATAAATATATAACATATATATAATATATATACTATATATATAATATATATATATACATACATACAAACATATACATATACATACATACATATATACATATACATACATACATATATATACATATACATACATACATATATATACATATACATACATACATATATATACATATACATACATACATAATATAATATACATATACATACATTACAATATATTATATACATATACATACATATACATATTACATATTACATATGTATATATATATTAATATATATATATATATATATATATGTATGGTATGTGTGTATATATATATTATATATATTATATATATATTATATATATATTATATGTATGTGTATATATATATATATATATATATATATATATATATGTAATATATATATGTATGTGTATATATATATATATATATTATATATGTATATATATATATATATATGTATATTATACATATATATATATATAAATCATATAATTCATATGTATATATAGAATATATATTCATATGTAAATATATAATACATATTCATACGTATATTAAATATATAAATATATATTCATGAATATTATTATATATATACATATGAATATATATATCATACATTATATAAATATATATTTATATTACATATGGCAATATATATATATATATATAATATATATATATTATATATATATATATGTATATAACTTATATAAATATATAGGTATGTATATATGTATGTAATGTGTGTTGGTGTCTGTATATATACACATACATATATAGTACATATGAATACATACATACATATACATATATACATATGAATACATACATAACATATACATATATACATATGAATACATACATACATATATTTTTACAGATGAATACATACATACATATACATATATACACATGATACATACATATATACATATGATACTATATACATATGAATACATACATATATACATATGAATACATACATATA
>NW_020868708.1:96436-103936 GCF_003789085.1 Penaeus vannamei
TAATATACATACACATATATACATATATATTATTTATATTTTAAAATACATTTGTCAAGCATGGTGACGGAAGTATATTGTCACTTGTATATGAGCTAGTGGGATTATATTTAGATATTATAAGCCAGGGTTTAAGTAATAATAAACAGAGCTTTCCCTATAGCTATTTGACAAAAGTACACATACTCAGCCCTGTGTCGTAGGGAAAATGTTATGTTCACTGAAGTATTGTTTTGTGAAATGTCTCTGCACATAGATGGCTCCACAAGGGCTTAGCCACGAAGGAGTCAGTTAACAGGCCTTATGACCACTTGATTTCGCCATTCCTTGAATTTGTGGGGGGAAAAAAGGTGACAGGTAGCACTCTTAATTGGTTCATTGGTGACATAATGCTTGTGAAGCCATCTATGTGTAGAGACAATTGATAAATTAAACTCACAGTGGGCATAGCATATATGTACATGCCTTCCAGGGCAGAATCGGGTTAACCTGTAGTTACTCTCACTTTCATTACATTTGTACCCCATACTCTTGTTCTTGTGAACATCAACACACACACTAATTTCATTAACAAACTTGAATTTTTATCTTAATTTCCCTTGTTAATGTTTACCCAACATTCACAAACATACATGCATAACGTGCAACACAGTTTAAATTCAGTCTTGAAGACTTGCAAACAGTATGATTTATAATTTACATTTTTATTGTCTGATCATATGATATTTTAGATACTTAGATTATTACAAATGATAAAGAATGAGATTGTGTACAGATATTAGTCTTTTATATTACTATGGTGATGTAGGACTATTTCTTGTAGAACTATTTTACTGTAATGTTTTTTATAGATACAATGAAAAACTGACTTTTGCTTGCGTAAAAAAAAGTTTAAAAATGGATGATTTGGAGCCCCTGAATGGGTAAGGCTTGACTGCACTTGTAAGTTGCTTGAAGCTCGATGTACACCAGTGGTGTATTTGGCTTAACCCAGTTTCTCTCTCTTCCTCCCTAGGGAATTGGAGTTCCTCAGCACTAACCCAGCGCTCATGTAATGGTTGGTTAGTTGAGTGGTCGGTTGATTAGCTTTCTTTGTGTTGTTTCCTCTCTCTCTCTCTCTCATTTTCTTTCTTTCTGTCTCTTACACTTTAATTTTTTTTTTTTTTACTTTCTCCCTTTGTAGTTTCCTATTCTTGTCTTCTGTGACACCACTCTATCTAAGTGATTTTTTCAGTGATTATTTTTTTATTTATATATTTTTTAATGTACTTTGCATATCCTGCATTAGTTTATTTGATTTTCAAGATACTTGATCTTTGTTCATTGCATTCTTCAAATAACTCATTTGAAGTTGTTTTAACTGCTTTTAAGTATTTTCTGTAGCTGATATGTAGTATTAACCTGATACTAAACAACAGTAGCATGTAGTGTAGAAAATAAAATTATTTTTAGAAAGTTATATTTGAAATGAATACTGTTTTCATTGAAAATTCATGGGTATAATTTTAACATTTTTACTGTTTTGAATAGTCCTCAGACCAAAGAGATTTCTAAAATCTTGGGTATCCTTTCTGCTCTTAGGGTAAGCCTGGTGAACCAGTCTACGCTAAGGTGAACAGAGACAAGAAACGCAACCGACAGTATGATAGCATGGGCCCCCAGTATGGAACTTTGGGGGGAGCTGACGACTGGGGTGGACCTGTTTACTCTGGATCTCCAGCGGCCTCTCCCAACTTCAACAACAGCCCTAGCATGAACAACAACAACAGCAGTGCGAACAATAACAATAACAATGGCATCCTGCTAGATAATGCAGCGGATGGCCAGGCTGGAGATTCATGGGTGTGAAGAGTGAAGCTCACAAGCTGAGAGCGCACTTGCTGTTCACCATATCAAGGAGGAGGACATGGGGAGCCGAAGCCCGACTTGGAGTATGTCCTGCTGCACGCTTCTTACCCTCCCAGGAGATGCCACACAAGATGACAAGAGGATGATGTTCAATGCTGGAGGGGACTGCCAATTTATTGTCCTGTAACTATGTGACAAAAAATATAAAACCAAAAAAAAGCAAAAAAAATTAAAAGTTGCTAAGGGTAATAATGATTATTACATTATTTCATCTTTTATGGTGGTTCAAAAAGTGGACTTTTGAGTCTTGACTGCTGATGTTTTGTCTGTTATATTGATGTTGACACTCGTTGTGCATGTTATGTGAACACTAGTTAGTGACAAACTCAGTTCTGTTAAACTTCTTATATGATGTATGACATGGGGGAAGAAGGCAAAGCTCAATTTGATAAGCAACTTATATATTTTATAGAAGCACACAGATGGTGCCAAGAAACTTTATTACTTTGATATCTTGTAAAGACAATATTCTGTCTCCCGTTACTCAAGGAGAGAGTTTATACAGCCAGTTAACAGACCCATTAACTGGTGAATGGTTAGAGCAGGCATTGCTTGTCTGTGCTCTTTGTAGACACTTCATTTTCTACCATTTCATATTTGACAATCCAAAGTGTGACCAATGTGTATTGTGAGGATTCTACCTGTGAGCTCTTAGTGTGGTTATGCACACCATAGTCTGGACATTAGAGGTGTGACTGAAAGCTGCTTTGTGGCACAGCATGAAGGCTAGAATATGGCAAGGATAGCTTTGCCAGCACAAATGTTGACAAGTGAGAAGTGCTGGTTCACAGTAACTGAACCAGCCTTGCGTGTGCCAGGTTATTATTATGGATGGACGGGTTGAGGATTGCATGTGAGGCTTTGGTGCAGATAATGTTATTTGTGACATATTTTCTCCACAAGCGCACCACTCTTGGTCATATTTAATAACATTTTAGTGCATAGGTTGTTTCTTGAGTATAGTTTAATATTATTGTATTGCCGTGCCTCCTGCCGGTCCTAGGAGTCTGATGCTTTGTAGAAGGTCAGTGTAACCTTAACAAGACCTTCTCCAAATACCTTTCTACCTCCCTAATTTCTTCCAGGTTCCCAAACACTTCTCCCTGGTAGGAACAAGCAGCTAGACGATCTAGTTCCTTCAACCTTTCACTGAGGAAATTTTGCTTTGTATGATACACAGTCGTATAGGTTTTATAATTCCAAACATTTTATAATGTGCACGGGGTCGGCTGATTTTTAAGTAGCTACTGTGCTGTCGTGCTTGTGTAATATATCTTGTATGATGAATGGTCATAAATAAAGCAAGACTTGTTCTTAAGAAAGCACTTAATCCTGAATGGATTGATTGTGATCAATTTAGAAATTACTTAACCCATGTCTCAAAACTGCTTTATATGGTAAGCCTTTTTCTGACTTATGTTATTTTTTTCTCGATTGAAATTTTTATCAGACTTGCACGTGCAATATTGCATACTTTTCCAGTGTTGATTATTGGTAGCTGAAATGACACTAGCCAGACTGTGTGATCCCGGATCCCAGGAACCTTCCCTGCTAGGGTACCCTACAGTCCATATGACAAACTCAGGCTGCTATGACTTTCGGGGCTATCAAAATTATAATCTGGCCAGACTTTTGGTAAACTATGTTTAGCCTAAATTTGAAAGTATTAGAAAATATGTCTTTTTGATGCCCAAAAGTCAGAGCAGCTCTGAGCAGCTCACTTTAGGCTGTCTCACATTCCAGGAGTAGTTTAGGTGATGCACACTCCAGTTCAGAGAAGTAACTGTTGACATGGGAATTTGCATTGAAGTTACATTGAAGTACTGTGTTATTGTGGCAATAGGCAGCAGCAGGACATGGGCAGCAGCTATGAGAGGTTGTGTTTCACTGTCTCATCGTTAAGCTCTGTACCTATGTCTGTTTCGGGAGTCGTGAGTAAAAGTGTTGGATGTACAGGAAGAGGTGCAGAGGCCTATCCTGCTGCCCTATATGGGTGGTGTCTGCACCTACCAGAAAGCTCATGACACCCACACCTGGCAGCTCAAAATGGGTGGTTCTGCTTGGCCAAAAGCCACCTTGATCGCAAGGAAATTTCTGACATATTTGTGTATACTTTTATTAGCAAATTTTAGCAGCAGTGTAGTACAGTTCATGTTGGACCATATAGCTGGGAAACCCAGTTGGAATATGGGGTCGCAATGTACCAGTAGACATCCCAACTTATTTTAGACATTTTTGATGTTCATTATAAACAAACTTTTTGTACACTAAACATTTTCCTTCCATGTCCTGTGTAGGGTCTGCTGTTACACTTATAAGCATTTATTTTTGTTTGGCAGCTTATTGCATTTTGCAAATGAAATGGCAGTGACAAAAATGTTATTGTTATGCATAATTCGCACAGATTCATGTTTCTGTCTTGCCTTAATGGTTGCTTATGTTTATTATGTTGGTTAATATATGCCTTATTTTATTTTCACATGAGTATTCAGTAACAAAGGATTTCTAGCAAATGATATTGTATTGGGTATTTATACAATAAACTGATAAAGTTGATTTCTTTGAAGGTTTTTCCTTACCATTACCCTCCCAAAACCTAGCTCGTTGTCGTCATGGGAGGGCTTAGGTGACGGGGACTGAGACCCAATGTAGAAGATTACTCCTACCTTGGGCCTCAGCCCTTGCCTCAACTAATTTTGCTTGGTCCATTCTTCTGAGGCCCTTGACTCAATTAATTTTGCTTGTTCCATTCTTCTCTTCTTTCCTCTTCCGTGCCTTCTTCATTCCCTTCTATCCCATTCCTAAGGTGTGAGCCGTGCTGAAAGGAAGAAAGGCTGGCTTTGTGTCAGTCACGAACGGCCTCCGGGAGCCATGGGCACGGTATTCCCTTGGTTAATTAGTTAGCCCTTACCCCTTATGGGGACCCTAAAGGGTAGACCGTTTCTTTTCCCCAGTTTATTCAGGCTCACCATGACCAGTGATGAAGGTTCTTTACCTTTAATAGAGGCATTAAGGCTTGCTCATTCATCAAATAGCTTATCTGAATTTGACTTTGATGGTTTTCCGACCCCTGCCCCTCCTTTGACCATGGCTCCGACCACTGATGCTAATACCCCCTCTTCGACGCTTACGAACAACTCTAACCATTCTGAAACACCCACCCGGGTTATTACTCAACCCCTAGAAAACACCTCTTCCTCATACCCAACATACTCCTCTTCATCCCCAACATACTCCTCTTCATCCCCTGCTGTACAATCCTCTTCAATGTCAACCCCCTCTTCCATTATTACTACTATTCATCCTTATTGCCCCCCCCCCCCCCCGCAGAACTACTCCACTCCACACCAGCCCATCTTCCTCTCGCCCTCGTCCTTCTATTACCTCTACCTCTGCAAACCTGGGTACTCTATTTGGCCCAGCCAAATGGGATCGATTCTTTGTGATTCCCCTCACAGCCCCCTATTCTGAGAATATCCTTCTCTTTCAGCAGTGCCTCCAGAAACAAGTAGGCAAGGTTACCTTTCACAGTCGCTCTGATCGTTCATGCCTTGTCACAGTTACATCTGAAGCCCAAGCTCGTGCACTATCTACCCTAACTGACCTTACTGGCATACCCATTCCTGCCGAACCTCACCCAACTCTTAATACTTGTACTGGAACTGTTTCAATTTCCCCATATGCTTGTCCCATGTTTAACAAGGACTGGTCGGACTAAAAATGAGCTACTTTCCTGCCTTGGTGAATATGATGCAGAGGTAATACAGTGTTATACTCTTCCTCCTAGAGGCCAACGTAAATCCCACGTCAACATTGCCAAGATTAGCTTCCGTAGACAAGACCTCCCCTATGAGGTTTATATTGGTGGATTGTCTTATCATGTCCGACAATATCGACCCCTTCCTCGTCAATGTCAAAAATGTTGGCGTTTCGGCCACCCAGCCAAACATTGTCGCTCCACAGCCCGCTGCCCTCTATGTGCCCAACCTGGTTATGGCCGTTCAAATTGCCCTGCTCAGTCACGTACATTTGCCAATTGTGGAGACTCCCATAATGTGTTTTATAGGAGCTGCACTGCCTATGTCAATGTGAGGTAGCAGTCCTCAGATTTAAAGGCCTCACTCTACGTGAAGCCAGACAGGAAGCACGACGACGAGGTTTTTCTCTCTCAGATTATTCCAAAACAGTCCTTCGCTCTGCTCCTCAACCATCAACACACAATATTTCTGCATATCCCCAAGTATCTTTTCCCTATACCCAAAACCTACGTCCTATGTCTATTCACCCTATCCACCAGTCAAATCCATTTTCCATCTTAAATCCAGATACTCCAGTCTCTACCACTTCCCAGATACCTCCCTCCTCACTTTAGTTGTCGTACCAGGCAACCTGAACGTTCCACTCCACGCTCTCCTACTACATTCTGTCCTACACCTTCCTCTTCATATGTTCCTCAAATATCCATCTCCTCCTTATAAGAGAACCTTTGTTTCTCAGTCCTCAATACCAAATTCACCACCAGAAACCCCTGAAGACATCCATCATAAAGATGACCCAAGGGAACACTCCACTCCCTCATTCACCCCCAATCCCTCTATTCCTACTCCTGTTACATTTAAAGTATTTGCAGATATTAATCATCTTTCTTCCCAAGTTCCCTCCACCCCCCCCTTCCTCCTACACCCTCTCATCAAACCCCACCCCTACTACCACTCCCACTTGAATACTCTCACGAATCCTCTTTATCACAACAGTGTCCTTCTCCAGACTTTTCTTCTTGATGCTTCACCACCTTCCCCAGTCTCCCTTTCTCAACCCCTGCATTCTTCTCCAACAGTCACCTCTGTTTTCCTTGATCAATGTCCCTACTCCTTCCCCAGTCACAGATACACTGCAATTAACTCAGTTGCTCTACCCCCATATATTTCCCCAATCCCTTTCCAAAATACCTCATCCTCCCAAACCACCCATACCACCCAAACCAAACCAAACCGTCCCTATCGAACCCCCAGACACTACTTCACCCACTCCTGATCCTTTATCTCAACCCTCAGATACCTAATCCCCTACTATTAAGGCAACCATTTCTACCGTTATCACCTATTATCCCCATTTCTTCCTTAGTCACAGATACAGTGCAATTCAATGAATTACTTTCTTAACATTTACCACTTATTAATCCCTACTTTACTTGATTTACTTCCCTCTTTCCCTTTTCATTACCATACTCTCCTACAACACCCTCTAATCTTTGATATCTAACACCCTCCCCTCTCCCCGGATTCTTATCTTACTCTTTAATAGCTTTCTCTATTCTTCCTTGAACATTTTTCCTATACCTTCCCCAGTGACAGATACACTGTAATTCACTTAATCGCCCTACCCTCCCCTTTATACTAATTTCTGCTCTAATTCACTTATTCTCCTATTCCCCCTTTTCACTACCCTGCTATCTTATAACGTTCTTAAACCTTTGACATCTAACTCATGTTATCGTAATCTATAACTCTCCTTTGCCCTTTCCGACGCAATACTTTACCATACTGTAGCACTATTGCTACATGACCTTTGACGTCTAGCACATTTATTTTC
>NW_020868708.1:108936-123936 GCF_003789085.1 Penaeus vannamei
TGACTCATTTCGAATTCAAAAGATTTTGAATGTCATGCAAGTGCACATTCAGGGAAAGTGAGAAAAATCGGGACATTGTCATTCCCTTGCTCGAATTACAAAATAGGTGGTGTAAAAGTGGCAGGTAAAAACGCCTATTTTTTCGTTTCCACTGTGAAGCACCTTTCGACCGCGCACCGGATGTGAAAGTCTAGGGGGGACTGCCGATGCGATGGTGGTTCCTGGTAGACTGTTTCCTTGTCAATATATTTTAAAGTTCTTTTTCACTCACCACAGTTTTGAAAGTATGCACGAACCGGCCAAGAGGAGCTAAGATTGGAATTAGAAGGGACAGTAAGAGGTTTTTAAAAGTGCGGGGAAATACACGTGGAGAAGGTCTTCTACCGGGATGACAGGTGAGTTGCCAATCGCTGTTATTCCCATCGACATTACACCTCACAAAACATCTACAAGCATATCAATGAACAAATGAACAAATTGTAATCCTTAACATATATACCTAATAAGGGATATGTATGTCAGATTACTCCGTATATATAAGCAATTCAAGCCTCAAAGATTTTTTTGAATATGAAAGAGCAGGTAACCGCCAGCAGAAGGTACACCTGTGATGCAAAGACGGGACCGTCAGTGTGTCGAAGACTGCTGTGGAGGAAAGAGTGTGGCTCCTCATCTCAACGCTGGACTGACTCGACTACACTTGACTTGCTTTTTCAAGAGTGTGTGCTACTTATGCTCAAGTATTTTAAGGGTGAGTACGCACGGTTCTGCGTTGGTCGTTTATGCGGTATATTTTTTTTTCTTTTTGTGTGGTCCAGAAATGTGCAGATTTATGACAAATGATGGATTGATGTAGAGCAGTTTAGAAAGGGAGAATTTCCCGAATATGGCGCCCGTAGTGAATGTATAGGGAATCTCTGTCGACTGTCAACGGTTTCCGAAGATAACCTGACATTTCATATTTTATTGCAAAAAGAAAATCAATTCGATAATGATAAGATGCAAGGGTGCCTCTTAACCTACATGTTCTTAATGGATCGAAGTTTACATAGTTGATAACAAAGATACCGTAACATGATTATTACATGCAAGGCCATGACATGAAATCATGGTGCATAATTACATTGTTCATTTTGTCATGACTTATTTGAAGCTTGGGACGACTGAAATACATGATAAGAGGCTCTGGAGGTCAAAGTTCCAGCATTGTCATTTTCTCTCACTGTCTCTTTGTTTGTTTTTTATGGGGTTAATTGATCTGTGTGGGTAGTTTAGTATTTATGTCAATCAGTCACCATTATTACCTCCGCCAAGGAGTTTATGTTTTTGGTCGCGTTTGTTTGTTCGTTCGATCGTTGGATAGCAAGATACTCAGGAAATAATAAATAGATTTTTCAGAAATGTTTACCAGAGGTGTGTCTTAGCCTAACTTAGATGCCATTATATTTGTGGTGGCCATCTGTGTACTATCTGTACGTTAGCAAGATTACTCAGAAAGTTATGAACAAAATCTTTATTTTATCTTTTTTTTTTATTTCTTTATTTTTTTATGAGGCGTGTCTTAGCCTAACTTGGGTTCCATTAAATGTTCGTGGTGATCCGGATCCAAGAATTTTTTGAATGATTGAAATTGTCACCATTATTGCCTTGCCTGCGTCAAGGAGGTCATGTTTACGGACGTCACCTGTGTACTTGAGAAAGATTAATCTAATGTAATTCTTTAAGTGTGAATATTTTTATTGCAACAGTGACCTTACTGCCTTGGCGGAGGTATGCGCTCTCTAAGTGCCTCTAGTTGATGGTATTGTTAGCATTAGGGCCATCATTACTACCATCATTAGCATCAATATCAGTATCATAACCATAATCACTATCACCACCACCACTTCGGTACGACCACCATCACCAACACCAACACCAGCCTCACCTTTATTGTCACCAAGACAAGTACGATCATCTTTAAAATCATCAGCATCACCACCACAATAATAATCACCACCCTTTATCTTCACCATTACCACCAATATATCCATAATCACCACCACCACCACCAACAACGCCATCACCATCACCACCATCACCACTACTACCTTCATCATCACAATCAGTACCATCATCACTATACTGACCATCTTGACCTCCATCGCTGTCCTATTTCACCGCCGCGTGACGCCAAACACGATGACACTCTATAAACGAGAGGTTAACCAAAGCTGTAAAACGTGACCTGAAATTCATTCCCTTTTCCAGTTTTCTACAACAGAAAATTGCTGCCATACTCCTTGTATAACCTATATATGGTGATAAATGTGTATTGTACTTTATATTTGTTAACTTTTTATATTTGTTAACTTTTTCGCAGAAAATGTTTGATTTAGGCCCGTAGTCCATGGAAAAGTATCACGTGTTGATATGATAGAGAGAAGTCTTTTCTAGCTTATGTTAATCACAACAGAGATTAAAGTTACATTACTAATAAAGATAATGAAGATTGTTGCTACTGTGATGATTACGATTGCCAGTATCATTATTATGAATATTTATTGTTTTTGAATCCCGTAACAATTCAGTAGGTAAACAAAGTCGCTCACCAAAATCCTTCCACAAAAAGGATGTTCCTCTTTAAAGGGGAAAATGATGAATGAATAAGATAAACAAAAGTTAAAAATGATAATCTACCGTGTTTTGTGTCTCGTGGTCGAAAGGGATTTTCTGGACCCAAACAGCGGTGAAAAGTCCCTGTAGAGAAAGCCCGTTTGGGTCTGCTAAGCGGAATATTCATTGGATACACACATACACACTTTTTCTTGTGTACACATGCACGTGTGCTTACGCATCCATGCATACAATTGTGTAAACACGCACGTGTAAGCAAATTTGAATGCTTGTGGAAGCACGCATGTACACGCTCATCAGTCAGTCAGTCAGTTATTCACTCATTCAATTATTTACACATTTTCTCTCTCTCTCTCTCTCTCTCTCTCTCTCTCTCTCACACACACACACACACACACACACACACACACACACACACACACACACACACACACACACACACACACACACACACACACACACACACACACACACTCACTCACTCACAAACCCCCAAAAAAAAAGATAAAATATCTTATACAATGGGATTGAAATGTAACGCAGTCAGCCTTGGCATCGCACATTAATGAGAATTTATGACACTAATGATTACACACACAATTGACCACGTTGTCAAGCCCGAGTGCACCCTCGCTCAAGGTAGACCTATGTAATGTAAAACAAAAATGTGCACAAGCTATTTTCTCGTTGATAGAAACTTACACGCCAAAAAGAAAGAAAGAAAAAAAGAATTATAAAGAGACGGTGATTTGCGAGACGCGCCAAATCGCAGAAAATCAGCTGTGAGATGAGGTTAGTGGGCCGAATCAAGTGAGGAGGAGGAGAGAGAGGGAGTGCAGACAATGGCTCGATTTTTTTACGCTCATTGTAGCGTCTTCACCTCGGGAGATGTCGCGAGAATGCCAGAGGTGTTCTTTGTTCGTAGTGAAGGGGTTAAGGCCCTATCACAAGCACTTTTTCCGTCAATTTCTGGGGTTGCGTCTGAATTTGAGGCTTTCCGCAAGGATCGTCTGCAAAAGGAACGCTTCCCAGACCAAGACGGTTACGACCGTTTCCGTCTGACTAATTTCCGTGTTGATATTGTGCTATTGATAAATTAGATATGATGAGTGAATGTAAACATAAGCTAATATTTTAGAACATTCGTATGTACAATATACATCATATTTCTTTAAAATAACGTTATATGTATGAGGAGTATGAGGATGTTCGTGTGATTCACTCCGATAGCGCCATGTTTGTTTACATGATTGTCATACGGAGTTCATTCGGAAACGCAAAAAAATGACGGAATAAGTGCTAGTGTGATAGGGCCTTTAGGTTAGGTTAGGTACAAGGGAGATTTTTTTTTTTTTATTAAAGGGTGATGAGTGGTAGGTGACGGTGTTGTGTGGTATGTGTCGTGTGTAAGTGTTGGCTGAAGGTGCCTTAATGGTAATGGTGATTATAGGTGGTGGTGATTAGTAAGGTAATAAGGATTATAGTAATGATGATGAATATCATTATGTGATATAATAGGGAAAGACACCATGTGTTAGAGATGGCGTTATTAGGTTTAAGTTGATGTCATATGGTGTGTGAAGAGGTTTTGTATTGCCTGTTATTGTTCTATATCAAACCATGTCATGTGAAAATTAAAGGCTTGAGTTTCCACGTGTTAGAGTGTAAAATCTTAGAGCAAGTAAATTCATATAAAAATAGCTATCAATGGCAAGTGTAAGACATTAAGACAGGTGAAGTACTGTTATAGAAATGCCTTCATTAGCGAGTGTAAATATTAGGATACCCAAATTCACGTAACATTTGTTTTTATAAACAAGTGTGAATTTTAAATTGTGAAAGGTTGCTTTAATTAGCAAGTGTATAATATTGGGACAGGTAAACTCGTGAGAAAAAGAAAACATTAGTTAGCATTTAATACGAAGAGAAATAAGCAAGTGGAAAACTTCCATATGACAAACGGAACCAACTTAACATACCATGTGTTTGATTAAAGTGTTATGTGTTGGTTGAAGTAAAGGTGTCACATGCCAGTGGAATGTCATATGGAACCCATTCTTACATAAAAGTATCTGATGATAACACCATAATGATATCAAATGGTTAACAGAATGTAAACAAACAAAATACATGGAATGCTAATTAATGCAAGAAAAAGACTTAAAATGTTGAGCATTAACTTGATAACTGCAACCTAGATATAACACAAAATACACTATATGGTTTTAATAAGAGCAATCATAAAACATAAATCACTTTGAGGCTGATTTCGAAGCACCGGGGAAAAAGGTAAAAACGAAAGAAAAATACTGAATATCTGCATTAGTTTCGTAAGAACTTAAAACTGTTTATTTACAGATATAGATATTCAGTATTAAAAAAAAAAAAAACTAGTATTCATGTTTTTTTTTTAGAAAATACAAATTGCTGAAGAAAATATTATTTTGGACGCCTGGATCCCGTGACAGAGCAGTGTAAGACGGCAACACTCGCGAAGACCATCTGCTACAGGAAAGTGGAGCGACCCCCTCCCCCCCATTACCCACTGCCGCGTAACCCCCCCTCCCCCAACCTATCTCACCCACCCACCCACCCCACCCTATTTCTCTGACCGCCCCCCCCCTTCCGCACCCCCCCCCTTTCATGAGATCGCCCCCCATCTCTTTCCTTCTTTTCTCTTCCTTCGAGACACATCCTTCCCGCTTAGTACGGCGGCGCGCGCGAATGACTAATTAGGTTGATGGCTATTTCGGCGTGAGGAGAAAGTGAGGAAGCTGGGGACAGGAGCATGTGGCGGAGGGGACCTTTGTGGGCTATGTGCACAGACGGGCACACAGACACATAAAACATACAGACATGTAGAATAAAGACACTCACAGACGCACATTCACTCACCCCCATATCCACACACACACACACACACACACACACACACACACACACACACACACACACACACACACACACACACACACACACACATACACACACATACACACACATACACACACACACACACACACACACACACACACACACACACACACACACACACACACACACACACACACACACACACACACACACACACACACACAACACACACACACACACACACACACAACACACACACATATATATATATATATATATATATATATATATATATATATATGTGTGTGTGTGTGTGTGTGTGTGTGTGTGTGTGTGTTTGTTTACATATATGCATGCGTACATACAATCTAAATACATACCTAGGTGCATACATTAGAAGCAGAGAGGAGAGAGGAGAGAGAGAGAGAGAGAGAGAGAGAGAGAGAGAGAGAGAGAGAGAGAGAGAGAGAGAGAGAGAGAGAGAGAGAGAAGATCAGAGAATGAGAGAGAGAATCAGAGAATAGAGAGAGATCAGAGAATGAGAGAGAGAGAGAGAGAGAGAGAAGAGAGAGAGAGAGAGAGAGAGAGAGAGAGAGAGAGAGAGAGAGAGAGAGAGAGGGGGAGAGAGAAGAGAGAGAGAGTTATAGAGAAACGACATTCATAAAAAAAAGACAAAAGATGATACATAGATATGACAAACAGATAAAAAAGAAAGAGGAGCAGATAATGAGATAAAAAGACAAATGAATACAAAGACAAAGAGAGATGAAGACATTAGTAGGAGAGGAGCGAGAGGGAGCGATATGCAGACGGCAGCTCGCAAGGTGCAACTCATCCGCAAATTGGGAAAAGTTATTTTTTAATGCATTTATTTAAAAACTTTTTTTCTGTAGTAAACAAAAAGGATATTCAAAGTTACGCAATACATCCAAAGATTTTTCTGAAAAACGTGGGCGTTATGAATGTTGTTCTTTGGGCGTGGAATGCAAGACTTGATTTTGAATATGAACTGTTCTTTTCAAATGATTGTGCATCTACCTTTCTATTTATTCGCGCACTCATTCTCTTTTTCCATCTCTCCCTCCCTCTCCCTCTCTTCCTCTTACTCCCTCTGCATCTCCCTCTCTTTTACGAACTCCCTCCCTGTTTCCCTCCGCCACTCTTACTCATTTGCTAACCTTTTCCTCTCTTCCTCATCTTTTTGCCTTTTCTTCTCCTTCTGTCCTTATCTCTTCCTCTCTCCTCCCCTTCCTTCTCCCTCTCTCCCGTTCCTTCGCACTCTCTTCGATACCACATACACAATATATACATATATTGTATATATTATACATACTCTCTCTCCTCCCTCCTCTCCCTCCCTCCCTCTCATTATTATTACAAACCCCTCGTACCCCCTCCCCCACCCCCACGTACATACACATGCGCGTACACACCGCCGCAACCAAGCGCTCCGCACACAAACGACGCTGCCATCAAGTACACTTTCTCCCTTCCAGTCTTTGTGGAAAGAGTCACCCAAAGTGGTGCATTTTTGCCCCTCTCTTTCCCCTCCAGTAGTTCCCGCTGCGAGGATTTATGTCGCTGCCTTGAGCGCTGTTGAGGATTTATGCCTTGAGGAGGATTTATGTCGCTGTTGAGGATTTATGCTTTGAGGTTTAGTCGCTGTTGAGGATTTATGCCTTGAGGAGGATTTATGTCGCTGTTGAGGATTTATGCCTTGAGGAGGATTTATGTGGCTCAGGAGGATGTAGGTTGTTTTGATGGATTTATGTCGGTTTCTTGGATTTATATTGTTGGCGGGGATTCATATCGGGGATGGTGATTTATGTAGTCGACGAGGATTTTTACCAAGAGGATTTATGACGTTGAGGAGGGGGTCATGTCGTTTAGGATTTATATCGGTGATGAGGATTTACATGATTGGGGATTTATAT
Source organism: Penaeus vannamei (assembly GCF_003789085.1). Lineage (NCBI taxonomy): Eukaryota > Metazoa > Arthropoda > Malacostraca > Decapoda > Penaeidae > Penaeus > Penaeus vannamei. The sequence continues at coordinate 116,361 of NW_020868708.1, forward strand.
CGGAAACAAGGACTTCGGGGAGGAATTATATCGTTGGACTTGATAATTTAGTCTAACTCCCCGTCTTGCAAGCACAAAAGAAGAGTTAAATGTTGGCTGAAAAGATACTGATAAAGAGGGCAGGAATTTTGAAGATAACTTTGTAAAAACGAATAAGTTTGCATGAAGGCGTCAATAAACCGAGAGATATTGCAGTTTTTCACTCTAAGCATATAACGTACATGAGTCTATTCAAATTCAGTCAGGTGTGGGTTTTGTCCGTTCCTACTTATATAAAGCGAGTGTGTATTTATTTGATGTTTGTATTGTTTTATTTTGCTTTTCAATTTGTTCATGTGCGTCTGTATAGAGTGTACGTGTTTTGTAACAAGAGGGAATATCAGGTTTTCTAAGTTCCAGGTATTGCATCAAAGGAAAACGTTTTTTGTGATATTGGCAAACTGCTAGACCAATAGAAAACGTATGCAAGTAGGCCAATGCACATTTTATTGGTTGATGGATAAGCATATTGTTATATATTTTTCTTTCTGCTTGGGTACGTACGAGCAGAGAAGAGAGAGAGAGAGAGAGAGAGAGAGAGAGAGGAGAGAGAGAGAGAGAGAGAGAGAGAGAGAGAGAGAGAGAGAGAGAGAGAGAGAGAGAGAGAGAGAGAGAGAGAGAGAGAGAGAGAGAGAGAATGAGACGATAGGGAGAGAGAGAGAGAGATTTAAACAAATAAAACTCAATTCTTTTTTAGAACGCCCGGATCCCTTGCTTCTCGCTCCCAATAGCAAGGTGCTCCGCGTGTGCTACTGTTATTTACTCATTCATAAGTCTATAATAGCGAGCGTGGAAGTGGAGCGCGAGGCAGGCAGCGGGTCCCACATGCGGGTTCTGAGCCGTCGGTCGCTGGCGCCAAAGGGACCCGTGGCAGGCGGGAGAACTGTGTCTTGTGAACATAATTTGCTAATCATCTGTTTATTGTGTTTGCTTTCTAGGCTAGAGTTATTATTGAGTCCAGTATGCAAGATGATTTAAGTGTTTTTCACCGTCCGCTAGTGTATTGCTGACAAATATATCGAAATGTCCGCTGATGCAAACATGTACAATAACATTTCGTTTGTTTGTTAGACTTTTAGCATATTTACCTTATAGACTATCCTAATAATGTTACTTATATATGTATACGCCTAAAGCTGCAACTATGTGTCCACTGAAGTATAGGAAAATGGAGATTTCACTGCGATAGAAAGTACGTATCCAGTGTTAACGTGTTATTGAATTTAAAATTTTGTATTTTACAGAGCGAGACTGGTTATAATAAAATGTTTGCTCTGTTGGTGTACTTGTTATTGTGTATTTTATTATAGTGTAGTATTTTTTTGTGATTATGTTTTTTTTCTATTATTTTTATTATAATTTTTATCTCTGTTTTTATCAAACACCCGAGAAACAAGTCAAACACGGTTTATATCCGTTTGAAACTTTCACGAAACAAAAAGATGAGATACAGCCCGACGAAAAAAAATATATACGTCATCATCATTGCCATCAAAGCGTCGATGAAAGTAAAGGCAGAATGAAGCACACAAGGAACTAGAAACGGAAATGGGGTTCAAGCAGAGTCGGGGCCGCGAGGAGGCAAGCTTGATAGTAAAAGGACCAGTGGGAAAGAATTGGCAGATAAAAAGGAATAAGAAAGAATAAGAAGAATTAATCTGGGATTCTTGGAAGGAATCGTAGACAAAGCCAAAGGCCCTCCGGCATCCAGACACACACACACACACACACAAAAGTATACAGGAACTTCTTGGAGGAAAAGGTTTTGGAAGGAAGCCAATGCCAAGGATGGGGGGAGATGGAGGAGTGAGAAAAGGAGGAGGAGATAGAAAAGAAGAAGAAGAAAGGTGAAGAAGAGTGGAAAGAGAAGAACACAAAAACATAGAAAGAGAAGAACACGAAGAAATAGAAAGAGAAGAGGAAGAAGAAGAAAGAACAGGGGTCAGAGGAGGGAAGGGGAGGGAGGAGGGGGGCAGAGGAGAAAGAAGAGGGGGAGGAGGAGGGTGAGCGGAGTAGGAAATCCCAAGGTTAAATGAAAGTGCAAGTGACCCGACCTGCTTCGGGCACCCGGTATGGGCAGCCCCGCACTTTTGTTTTTGTTGGGCACGTCGCTCTTCGGGGGCATTGTACTTTCTGCCGCTATTCGAAGGTCCTTTTCGACTAGCGGCAGAGCCTTTGCCGTTTTGATGACGTGTTGCACCAGCAGGCATGCAGTGCGTGGGGAGAAGTTGTGTCTACATTATCTAAAGTTTATCCTAATGTCTTTTGAGGAATTGTTCGGGCAATATTCACGCAATTACGAGTGGCTGTCATCCGAAATGCAAAGGGTGACGAAGCCTTCTTTTAACTTTCATCAATCGTGACATGACCTTTCCCCACGTGTCCAGAGCCTCGTCACACACGAACTATTACTCACCTACAAAAGAACAGGTTATATAAGCTCTTTACTCTTCCTGTAAGAACGGTAAGAACCATTCACTTCGCAGTCTCTGTTTTTTTTTCTCTCTCTCTCATTCTTCTTATTTGCCAAATCGAGATTTTGTAATTTATGTAAACAGAGAGAGGAAATTGTGCCAGGACGTTCTCCAAAGTGAAATGAGCAGCGGTACCGTTACTCTGACTCCACCGTTGTTGTTGGGAATGAATCACTGCAGAATAGGTAGCCTTGCGAAGACGCATGTCAATGCTCTGGTCGCTCGTCCCTGCTGCTCGATGCCATGGAGGTCTACGTTCATATACTGAGAAATGTTTTCTGATGTATTGGTAACTTTTTTTATTCCTTGTAATATGCATTTTCTTGCTTAAAATATACATTATATGTGTGTGTAGAAATATTATATATATATATATATATATATATATATATATATATATATATATATATATATATATATATATATATATATATATATATATATATATATATATATATATATGTGTGTGTGTGTGTGTGTGTGTGTGTGTGTGTGTGTGTGTGTGTGTGTGTGTGTGTGTGTGTGTGTGTACACACTTTCGTTTGAGATGAATATTAAAATACATGATGACGAATACTGTAACGAGTACAAGCAATGCATATAAAAATAACACGTAAAACAAGACTAAACTTACATTAACTTGGTGTTACCAATAACCGAAAAAATCAAACATACAACGCAAGAAAACAATCAGCAGAAGGATTTCCCGCCGCAGGTCCGTCGTTCTCCCTTTCATTAAGCTGCGCGAGTAACAAGTCACAAGGCGCGAGCACCGAGTCACACCGGGCCTCCTCTCACCGTGACGTCACGCGAGGGAAAGGGAAGGGCACTGCATGCCAATCTGATATATATATATATATATATATATATATATATATATATATATATATATATATATATATATTATATATGTATATATATATATATAATATATATATATATATTATATATATATGTATATGTGTGTGTGTGTGTGTGTGTGTGTGTGTGTGTGTGTGTTTGAGAACGTGTACGCAAGCATACACACATACACATATTTATATACATAAACACACACACACTTATATATATATATATATATATATATATATATATATATATATATATATATATATATATATATATACATATATATACATGTACACACACACACACACACACACACACACACACACACACATATATATATATATAATATATATATATATATATATATATAATGTAATATTATATGTATATATGTATATATATATATATATATATATATGTATATATATATATATATATATATATATATATATGTATATATACATAATACATATATATCGGGAGAAAATGAGACAATGCTAGTGAGAGGGACATTCTTTAGTTACGCAATCACTTTCCGGCCTGGGTGAATCTAATCATACTTCCGTTTTGCAATGCGCTTTTCTGCTTTACTTTCCCGCCGTGCACTCGAGCCCTTACCCCTCCATGAAAGCGTGAATCGGAAAATTAAGAACGTTCACTCGTGGCTTAACGTTGCGAGACTGATGACTTGGGGAAGTGTCCTGTGCATTCCCGTATCCTGGTGAGTGAATAATGATAAATTAGTTTTTATTTATTGTTTTTAAATGTCGTTTTTCTTCCCTCTTTTTTCAAAGTTATATGGTGCTTGGTTTTATAAGTGTAAGATAGTGGTTTGGGTAATGTGTGTACATGGTAGATCGTGCATTCAGGTGCGAGTTGGTGAATGTACAGTCAGATAATGCATCTTGCAAATAAACAGGAAGAACAAGAGACGCAGTGAAGAAATATGCCACGTGGACTATCAGCGACGTGTTTGATTTCCAACTCAAGAAAACGAAAGTGAAGAAAACATATCTTTCGGACACTGAAAACTTAAAATTATTAGTTTTTCGTCTTTCCAGGTCAGGGTGTTTTTCTTCAATTTCGCGATTTATTTGGTTACCATCGGTATGAGCCTAACAACAAATATGTACAGTTACGGTCAAAATTGCCAAACATGCTTCGGATCATATCTCGACGTCCGAAGTAATATGACCCTTGTTGTTAGGGCTTGAAAGGTTTCGAAACGTCGTTCACGGTTTCTGCACGTGGCTTTGAACGCTCGTTTTCATATTACGCCCAATATGTTGTTGATCTTTCTTTGCTGTAAAGGTTTTGAGGGTAAACCTGCAAAGATTATACTTGGCAGATCTTGAAATTACAACTTGGCTAAGGTTGATTGAGGTTTCCATGGGGCGTGGTGTTGGTTTATACTTGTGTGATTTTAAGAATGTAACCTTTCTCTGATGTGGCAAGCAGTTTTAAAATGCCATTGTTGGTATAGTCCATAAATACGATTAAGAAATATAAGACGGTCACTTTTGTGTCTAGTATAACAGCAGTTACATTTACGGTAACGTAAGTTGTCAAAAGTTGCAGTCTTTTCTGTTGAGTTACCTTAATCTAAATATAAAAGACTTGCTTCGTCCGTGTCAGAAGTTGCTTTCGTTTAACCATTAAAAGTCACTTTCATCTTGGTGTCAAAAGTTGTGCGTTTTGTACTAATTGTTACATTCATCTTAGTATCAAATATTCGTTCCTCTAGGTCCAAAAGTTGCTTCCATCAATGTATTAAAAGTTGCGTTTGTGTGTGTGTCGAAGGGCGCTTTCAGTCGGGTATTATATGCTACATCTATCTGAGCGTCAAAGGTTGCGTTCTCACAGCAGGAGAGTAGTTCATGTGACTGAAAAGGTCAGGAAACTTCGTTGTAATTGTTCCCATCACACAGAGAAAGAAATATATTGCCTATCCGTATACAAAAAGTTCCCATACCCTAGATACCGAATTTTAATGATACATGACAAAAATTACACGTATTTCAGACATCACAAAGAACGAGAACCTGTACCAACCCGCAATCACAAACCCACACAGCGCCAGCGGCAGAGATAAGGTCATGGAAAGCACCTTGAGAGGAATAGAACGGCCACGTTAGTGCGTACACCACATCCGCCTGCGCGTGGGCAGTGACCCGGCAGTATCCTGGAAGTGCCGGACACGCCAGTAACAACCCGGGCATCCCCATGGCACGTAGTCCTTGGCCCGAACTTTCTCTATGTATCGTGGTCCGCCCAGGTCCATGTGGCGACATCCAAGGTCAGGTCTCCTTCTATGGCCACGGGGCATGGTTATCGCCCTACCTTTGTGAAGGTGCCATTACGAGAGTTTTTTCCTCGACGAAGTAAACTTTAGCAACACGTCTCGATAAACAGGATAGATTTATGCGTGTTTTATGTGGTTCTTTTCTGGGTCGTCGTACATTTACATCTACTTGAAAGGGCGTCCTTTGGGTGATTTTGATTTGATCGCTTTTGCACGTCTATTTGAATCTGATTCTGCTGAGGTAAATGGCGAAACGACGAAAAGTCAATCATGTAGATTAATATAATCAGACTACGATCAGCCTCTTGACCTGAATACAAGAAAAAACTTGAGAAGTTTTCGTTGGTTTGACCTCACCGCGTGTCAAGAACGTTTTCGAAATACTTGATTTCTGTAAGACATACGAGCATGGCGACACTGTCAAAGTCTCGAAATTTATAGTTTGTAGATATGTATCAGTCTGTCTATTTGTTTTTGTATATGCTCAAATACAGGCAATATCTCATAGCAGTATCGTGGAAAAAAAGATTTAATAGATAAGCCACAGTAGTTAGGGAAATAAAGAAACCGTGATGTGTCTAGTAAAATCATCAGAGAGTCAAGCTTTTTTCTGTTTTATCGTCTGATTGGTAAGCACATGTGGCGAAGAATATATAAATATAACTATATTTACTTACCTTGTCTATCTGTCGATCTCTGTTTGTAGAAGAATCTCGCTAGACCATGAACTACTTAGCACCAAGCACCAACTCCAACACGGTGCATATCTTACCTTAACAAGTACTAATTAACCTTGGAGGAGGACCAAAATACTAGGAAAAAGTTTGAAAAGCAAGTGGGCGATAATGTGCCACCGATGTGTGTCTCGATAGTGTGTCGAGGCATTCGGTGGGCGTGTGTGGGCGTGAGTCTAAAGGTCGTGCCGCCGGCCTACCCGTTTCACCTTTCACCCGGCCGACGGATGCACCATGACGACGCGACCGAATGTAGCGAATTATCGAAAGTGCAACGACGCAATAACGAACTGTCAAAGCGTAATGGTAACTTGTAGCTTGTCCCCTTGCCTGAGAACACGGGTGCGTGTCATTAAGGGTCGCAGTTGCGCAACGTAATTGTTCTGGCGCTCAGTGTGTTATTACTGATGGCAATCTTGTTCCCTTAACGGTGTATTGTACCAGAGATGGAACAAAGAAAGACTCCGCGAACCGTCCGGATAACTCACTTTCTCTTTTTAAAAAGATGTCCCAAAATAAATCGACAGTGGACCTCTTAATTGTATGGCTCGAGCGTCATTAACCATGGTATGTGATTAAGGCTGTAACAAGTAATTTTCTTTTAACGAAGACATACATTGCTATATTAAGCCTTGCGTAAACTGCATATTGCATTGTCAACTTGTTTTTACCAATTGGATTTAACGCATGAATCACATGCACTTTTGATTAGCGAATGATTCTAAGAAAACCGCCCACCCATAACGAGAAAGTCTATATTAACAAAATCAATATAACATGAGAGAGATTGTATCAACAAAAAACAATTTATCCATAAGGAAATTAAACCAACACGACCTTATTAAACATCCAAACCATTTCAGACACAAAAAGGCAAATAGAAATCCTTCGTTAAACACACTTCTTAAGCCTCGTTCATGACTCCTCCAAAAAAGGAGGCGTCAAAACAAGGCAGTGAAGGATTTCCTCGAAGGCCAAGACGTCCAAGGGAGAATGCCCGATGACCTTGGGGGTCAGGAGGACCTTTCCCTGAGAAGGTCTTGGCTCGGGGCGTTTGCAGTCCCGTCTGGCTGGCGCTTCATGTCTGTCTCTCCGTCACTGTCTTTGTCTCATTGTCTCTGCCCTCCTCTATTTCCCACTCGGTCTCTAATTTTCTCTCACTTTTTTTTTCTCCTATT
>NW_020868708.1:128936-141436 GCF_003789085.1 Penaeus vannamei
AAGAGGATGGACTCTCGAGTGTGAAAGTTGGCCAGCAGGTGTTAAGGCCTGGAACTCGAACCAAGCGAAGCGCCTCGTGCCAGCGGCCATTGGCGTCAGCTGTTGGCTCCTTTGTATTCAAGGATATTTGTCATAATTGTGCGGTGTTTATTATGAATATCATTTAAGGGGAAAGACCCATTAGCAGTTTTTTTTCGACCATTGATAAAAATAGTAGTGGGGAAAATGTGTATGTATATAGATGGATATCTAGAACTTTCGCGTGTTGTCTGAACGGTTAGAAGCAAGACGAACGGCATCTCTGCATTGCCACGAGAACGGCCGGCGGTATGTCACTAGTGAAAGCACATAGGGTGACTTGCCGTTGTGATTTCAGTGCTAGTTTACCATACGAGACGCCTGTGCCGCCTCCTTCAGACGTATCGAAAACATGTCACAGAGATGGAGCGAGTGATATCCGAGAAGTACTGCGCAACAGAGAAAATTATCTATCCGTATGTGGAGAAAAGAAAGTTTGAAATTTTGCTGTGTTGGCGTCATAATATAACGTTATGATGACGCCGACAAACGAGAACAATATAATGATAATGCTGATAATATTAATGATGATAAAAAAGACGTCATTCTTCTGCCCCATCCATATTTACTAATCTTATAGGCCTACATGCAGACAGAAGCTCTCGTACCTGGAGCAAAATATTGATCAAATTAAAGTTACCTGTCTAAAAAGTTACAAATAGCCTTTAGCAACACCATTTTCATGAGAATTCATATCTGCCTCTGTTGCTACAATTGATATGCCTTAACGGACGTGTTTCGATTAACTCTCGGGCGCCCAACGCCTTAATGTCCGGCAGTATAGTATTCATTGCCAGTATCCAGAGATCATCTTTTAGTGTAAAGAAATGAAGTCATGCGGTCATCGTAGAACTTTGTGAATATTTGTTTATTAATCGATAATGTTTAAGTGCGGTTACGTTGTAATTTGTCAGATCATCTTTCTATTTCTCTGCTGATTTTAGTTCGCATCTTGAACTGGACATAATTTGATTCTAATGGCTGAATGTAAAATCAGTGTTTCAGTGCAAGAGTATAAGGCAGTGGAATAGAACGTAAAAAATATGTAAACAGTTCAATATACTTTTCAATTCCTTTTCCTGTTTATATGGGAGTGTGAATAAAAATACAAGGCTTTAAACTTTCATAGGTAAACGAATGGCATAGTTATGTATGCAATATATGCAATGAGTAGCTGAATAGAAAAGTTCAACATAGTTCTGTGGAAAAAGTAGAATAGAAGCCTAAGATTGAGTTGTATTGGCATTGTCAGGTGGTGCGCATAAAACACCAGGTGGCGGTACTTTAATGATCTTATGGAATGTGTCGAAATAGGCCTAATGTTAATAATGGCGCCAATAAAGCCATATAGACATAGATATATATTATAAAAAGTATCATCCTTTCAGGCATGTCGCGCCAGGCGGTGGTCCTGGCCGCGGCGGCGCTGCTGCTCGCCGCGCCGCCCGCCGCTGCCTCGTGGCGCTGGGAAGACCAGGCGACGCAGCCCCCCGCGTCGGCCTCCTCCGTCGTCACGTCCAGCTCAACCATCACTACCTCTTCCTCAACTTCGACTTCTGTTTCCACGCCTGTGAGTACATGGTATAATGTTTTGTTGGAGTTAGTATGGTGGCGAGTGTGGGAAAAGTATTGCAAGTAAATGGCCCGCCACGGAACACATTTAATTCGGGAGGAGTGAAAACGCAATAATTCGTAAGGAACAGTCCTGTACAAAAGATATAAACATGATACAATAGATTACATTCACCTCTTAAAATCATATGAGCATGAAAAATCCCACAGGAGAAATTAGCAGCTGTCCGAAAGCGGAAACAGGAAATAAGACATATTTGTACTTAAAAAAATAAAAAAGGAAAAGATTTAAACTAACATATCCCACGCGAAAAAATAAACTAGCATGAAAAAATAATGCCAATGCCCTACAGAAAAAAAAAACTTGTCACTGCCCCACAGGATGAAGTCCAGACGGCAGCCGAGGCGAAGTCCATCCCGCAGCTCGCCGTGAACGAAACTGAACCGCGATTCATTGGAAGTCTCAAGAAGAAACTGTGCAGTGTCGGCCTCGGGTTGAACGTAAGTCTTTCTCAACTTTCTTTTGCCATTTTGTCGTTGGAATTAAGAGGCTAAGCGGGATAGAATCGAGATGAGTTGAAGGCCGTAGTAAAGGGAATTGGTTCATATTGTAAATACGTTTTACTAATTTATGACTCTGTTGTATTTGTCGTAAAGATGCCCCTGATTAAGAGTTTAGTTGAGTTAGGCAAAGATATAGAGGAATATTACGTTCAATATTTACTTAGTTAATTAGCTTGGACATAGAATCTAAAAAGGAAGAAAATAGTGATAATGAAATAAAATCTAGGCCTATCCACCAGAGAAAGCTCTCTGGTTTAACTCGAGGAGAAAAAGAAAAACATGTAGGATACACTGTAGGCCTATTTGAGAGCCTGAAAGAGGGTGAAAGGTAATTGTAGTAGCCTTTGGAATGGTTAAGTGAATGGATCTATGGTGTAAAGTAGTGTATTTTTTAAGAGCTATATTTATAATAATGTGTGATAAATCCAGAACTAAAACTAGGACTAAAAATGGAGCATCGTCTTGTACTTATATTTATTGTATTTGTAATTATTATTATTGTTATCTAGAAATCTCGTACAAATCACCAAATGTAGCTGGTAATGGATGATTTCAGGCCATAGCTATTGAAAAAAATATATCAAACAGATATTTAGGAAACGCCTCTTTAGTGAGCTGTCTAAGTACTGCAATTACTAACCCCAACATAACAAATATCGTACCAGTGTGATAAGGATTACAAACCAGCCTCGCATCACTACGGGAAACCAGCTGATATCCACGAAGTACAGTACGTCCAACCTGTGGAAATCCGCCCCGTTGGGAAGCCCATCCCTGCTCTGCCTGCTTATCACGGAGGCGGTGGAGGAGGAGGCCATGGCGGGGGAGGTGGCGGCTACGGTGGAGGCCACGGAGGAGGAGGCCATGGTGGCGGTCATGGAGGAGGCCATGGTGGCGGTCATGGAGGAGGCCATGGTGGCGGTCATGGAGGAGGCCATGGTGGCGGTCATGGAGGAGGCCATGGTGGATGGTGTCATGGTGGAATGGTGGCCCATGGATGGTGGATATGCCTCAGCTTCTACTTCACACTATGGCAGTTCCTCCGGGTATCCAGCGGCAAAAGCTCCTTCCCACTATGGTGCTCCTAAGCCCCCCTCGACTTCATATGGTGCCCCTCCCGCACCATCGACTTCATATGGAGCACCTAAAGCTCCGTCAATCTCATACGGAGCACCTAAGGCCCCTTCAACGTCCTATGGTGCCCCCCAGGCTCCTGTTGCATCATATGGTGCTCCTCCGGCCCCTTCGACATCGTACGGCGCTCCCCCAGCCCCTTCGACGTCCTACGGAGCCCCTCCAGCCCCAGCGACATCCTATGTAGCTCCCAAGGCCCCCTCTCCATCATACAGCGCCCCCCCTGCTCCATCGTACTCAGCTCCGTCGGCCGTCGGTGGAAGTCTGGATTCAGGAAATGCCGGGCAGACCATCAAACACGTCCACATCCATCAACATGTATACAAGCTAGATGGAGGTAATGGAGGCGGTTTGGGTGGCTTTGTAGGAGCTAGTGGAGGGGGAGGAGGAGGAGGAGGATATGGAAACAACCTCATACCTGGATCAGGCGCCGGGGGAGGAATAGGAGGAGGATATGGAAACAATCCCATACCTGGATCAGGTGTCGGCGGAGGAATAGGAGGAGGATATGGCAACAACCCTGTATTTGGATCAGGCGCCGGGGGAGGAATAGGAGGAGAATATGATAGCAATGTCCTGTCTGGATCAGATAACTCCTTCTCGTCTACGCCTTTTAGAAGAGACACTGTAAATAACATCCTTGTTGATCAAAAGGAAATTAATAAGAACGGCGGGTTTACACCTAGCTCACTTCCTACGGCACTAGGCAGTGTAGCTGGAGCTCCAGCCGTGGAATACAACGTCGGAGCGGACGGCGTTGTCGAGCAGTTTAGCCTGGCTGAGTCTGTCCGGGATGTGAGGCCGCGGGATCTCGGCTGCACCTGCGTTCCCAGAGAGCAGTGTCCTGTGGATCAGGTAATTTCTTCGCCTTTTGCCCGGGAGGATCTCACTAACATTCAGGATCCCAGGAACTCCCCATCCGCAGGCAGGGTTTACTCCAATGCGTCTAATGTCGCTCGACACAAGAGAGACGTCCCGAATATTGAAGATCAGCTTGCCGTGGCAACGCAGGAACAGGCGACACAAGAGACTAGAGAATTATTCCCAGACGAGATCATCGCCCTTCCTGACAACTCCCAACTCAACCCTCTCAACATCGACCTCTCCCAACTCCGTCTCCCTCCCAACTCTGCCTTCGAAACCCTGGCCGCCGATTTGGCCGTCCAGCAGCAAGGTGCTGCCCCCTTCATCTCATTTACGTCTGCTTCGGCTGTGCGTGCCCCCACGCCCGTCCCGATCGACGTCTCTCCCGATCGGGCGAGTAGCACCTTCGTCGGCAGCCAGAGTGCAGGGGTCATACAGGACGTCACCAGTCAGTACCGCCAGGAGTTAATCTCAAACGTAAGATAAAGTTAATCCTAAACTCATTTGGTGAAGGGTTATTTTTACTTCTTTCCATTAAGTATACTGATGAGTTCTTCCCTCATGTTGCATCTTTCAGAAAGAGCTTGTTTTTAAGGGTTGCAAAGACACGGGTGTCGCCAAGATAAGAGTCACTCGAGAAACCACGGAGAATTCAAATGATCCTGCGACAGTAAGTTTTCCAGCAGTTGGCAGCCTTGTTCACACCTGTACTTATTCATCACTGCAGATTTTGGTATAATGTACTTGTGAAGCTTTTGTTTTCCGTTGCTGTTACAGTAGTGTTTGTATGATTATATCTGTAGAATCCAGTATTTGTTAACATTCTACTTTTATTGGTTCCAATTTAGATGCAATGTATATATGTAGAATTCACTGTTTGTAGCCTCAAACACCAAAAAGTACTACTGTAGATATGATTTGACATCGTCTATAACAGTCAGCTGGCAAACGCAAGATCACAAGTAGTAAAAGAAGTTCTCTCACTGGCACTTTTGGTATATCCTGTTTGTATCATTTTCGTGGCATATCTTCCTATTGTTAATTTATCCCCTTGGTATGGTGTATATACTTTATTTTCCTCTTTATCATTGTCATTTTTTCATTAAGTATCACTCTCCCTTACAGCGGTTAATTGGACTGTTAGGTGGTCTAGGTAGTGGGAGTGGTTTAGATGGTCTCAGAGGCCCAGCTTTTGTGCCATCTTTTGGGGTTAATTTTGGGAGTTTGCCGACAGGTGGTGGTTATGGTCCTTATGGTAGCCCTCATGGTGGCAATCCCTTGGGACTCGATCTCGGGCCCGTGTCCGTAAACCCGTTCGTCGGATTCAAAGTGGCAAAGCTTGATGGGAGGCCGATCCTCAACCCAACGTTTGACCTCCTTGTGACTCCCAATGCCAAGGGTGTTCATGCACTGAATGGTCTGAAAGAAGGGATAAAACATCAGTTTGGAGGTGGATATCCTGGTCCCTATCCAGGCCCTATCCCTGGACCCTATCCAGGCCCTGTTCCTGGCCCCTATCCAGCTCCCATCCCAGGACCCCTCCCAGGTCCCTATCCAGCTCCTGCACCCTATCCAGCCCCTGTACCCTATCCAAGTCCTTCATATAATCCCTACCCACATCAACCCATTCCTCCAAAGGTTCCCTACGTCCCTCCAACGAACACATACACTCCTCCTGTATATACACCCCCCAAGCCTGTGTATACACCCCCTAAACCCGTGTACACCCCTCCCGAGCCAATATACACCCCGCCCATTAAGCCCATCGCTGACTATAGTAACCAACACTACAAGCCTCCGGGTTTCGTCGCCCCTGTGCCTGTCCACTCGCCCTCGCACCTTCCGCCCATCTCGGGATTCCACGACGAGAAGCCGGTCCAGGTCCACCACCACGAGCACACCCACTACCACGACCATGACCACGACTACGACTCCTCTCGCCCATTCACCTCCGGGGGCTTTGTTCCTAGTTTATCTGGCTTCGGTCGTTCCGATCTCCCTCTGAGTGACGACGAGCCACTTCCTCTCGCTTCCTCGTCCTCGTCCTCGTCACCGAGCTCCTCTTTCCTTCCCTCGTCGTCGAGTAAGTTTGTCCGTTCGGACTCCTCCAAGGTGACTTTCTCGACGCGCGCGTCCGATTCGCCCAAGTCGTCGTCGGGTTCATCATCATTTAAGTTCCCGGATTCATAATTCTCAGTTAAATTATATATCTCGTACTGATAAGGCTCTCTCTTAACACGGTTAGGTAGGTTTTGTACACTTATGTATATATATTTCTCATTTACAAATTCCGAACTTGATTCTGCTTTAAAAAATCAGAATTAATGGACTATAAACACTATACAGAACACTTATACTTTATACCACAAAAATTAATTTCGTAAACACCCCATAAACATACCTTTCATAGTGCCATAGTCACAGTAGACACAGATCTGTTTGTAAATTAGTCCTCGAAGTTATCTGTTACTAAACACATCTATGTAAAAGCAATTTAGACGTTTTCTATACTGTATTATACACAAATAGCGTAGCAGTAATGTTGCACTCGCACCGGTAAAGCTTTAATATATTTACGCCAGCTGGCCAGTCCATGCACAAGCAGATTTTTTTAAATACATATTTTGTTCATTAGCGTAGTAGTGCTACATTGAAATATTTGTTTCTCGTGATTATACTGATGTTTGACAGTCTCTAGTAAAATAAGAATTAAGAAAAAAATCGAAGGCGGAAGTGGAAGATCTCGTGCCGCTGTAACCGCCCGCTGCATTGTTCCCCAAGGTGCCAGGGGACCCAGACAGCAACCCACCCTCGCCGCGTCTCATGGCCGAGGTGGGCGACTTCCTGAGTAGCCTCCCCATCGATGTAACCCTGAGACTCTCTAACCATCCTCATCCTCACCTCATCCCTCATCCTCCGCCCTCACCCCACACCACCACCGTGCCCCACCCACATTCCGAACCGTCGCCCGCACGCCTAGGATCCTTGCCGGATTCTCCTCCTTCTTCCTCTCCTTCGAGCTTGCAAAGACTGAATCCTCAACAGCCTTTCCCTCCTCCTTACTCACCTCTCGGCTTGGGGCGTCCTGTCTCTCCCCTGCGATACCCTCTCTCCCCCTTGGGCGCTCCCCCTCCCTCCCTGCGACCCCCCCGACATGGGACCTTACTGGACAGAAGGTTAGGCGTGCCCGTGCTGCATGACCCCCTGCGGTTGAGGCCTCCGTTCGTGCATGGACTTCCTCCTCCTCCTCCTCCTCACCCTCCTCACGGCATGCATCGGCCGCTCCGACCCCTCGGGCCCTTCGGCGAGGACAGGCTCTGCCGCCACGCCAACTGCAGGGGCCTCGCCTACTACTGCCAGGTATAGTCTCCGACGGCGACGCTCTGGAGCCAGGCAGAGCTCACCCGTCTTTTGTGGTCCTTAAAAAGAAGATATTCTGATTCTGAAACACACACACACACACACACACACACACACACACACACACACACACACACACACACACACACACACACACACACACACACACACACACACACACACACACACACACACACACACACACACACACACATACATATATATATATTGTTACATCACAACACATGATGCTAATGATAATGATAATATCGTGATAATGTATCGTTATTACCTTGATGTTTATGCTATTGATCAAAGCAAGATATTTTTTCGATATCACAGACATTTCTCTAATTACAACATTCTCGTTTTTCCTAAAATTATATTATCATTATCACTGACGGCTTTAGTGTAATAAGTACAATTTGTGCTATTTCAACGGCTCTATTCTATTTTTTTTATTTACAACTAATTACGGATGAATGAAAACCACATATTCATACTGTAAGATGTATGCTATATTAATCAGCAATTACTTTACAGGTAATCGCAGATACGGATAAAAAGCTTTTTTTTGCCCCTTTTTCTATCATCATGTTTTCATCAGCAAGTGTTCGTCTGCGATCAATGGGACTGGGTCATTTCTACGGCGTTTTTGTAAAAGGGTTGAAGGCTTTGTTATGGTGGCGCTTATTCGATCTTTTCTTTCTTTCTTTCTTCTCTCTCTCTCTTTCTTCTTTCTTTGTCTCTCTCTCTCTCTCTCTCTCTCTCTCTCTCTCTCTCTCTCTCTCTCTCTCTCTCTCTCTCTCTCTCTCTCTCTCTCTCTCTCTCTCTCTCTCTCTATCTATCTATCTGTTCATCTATCTATTATTTTATCTATCTATCAGATTTGTTATTTGTTTCGATTTTGTCATTGTGTTTCAATTACAGTTAAAATGTGAGTTTGAGGCCCAGTTCCACGTACGCCATACACACGATGATAGCCAGCAGTTCACAACATAATCGTAAAGCAGTCGAATTCATTAATTTTACGATGACTTCTTTTGCTTGAAATTCTGTCACATATGAGTTTACATTCAAGCTTACCTGCTTGTAAAAGTTTTTTTTTTATTGAAATAGTACTCTTGAAAATTATTCTGACCTTTGATTGTTGAAATATTACTCTTGAAAAAATATTCTAGCCTTTGTCTAATCTTAAAAGACAATTTCAAAGAAATTATCCCTTTTGGAAAACTACTTCGAACCCGATGCTTCTCGCATGTCACCTGACCAAAGGCCAGTCGGGCAGCGTCATTTCCTACGCAAAAAATGGCACTGAACCCCATGCTTTGCAGCGGGATTTCGCCTCACCCGAGTGCGGTCTGTTCGAGGTGTGCTGCAACCCCGAGGTATTCCAGGGGGCCTTCTCCTCCACCTTCAACTCCTTCGCCAACCCGGGGACCTGCGGCTTCAGGCTCACGGATGGCATCAACGGCCGGATTCGGCAGCCGCTGCAGAAGGAGGGAGACGCCGAGTTCGGTACGTTTTTTTTTAATTAATTAATATATATATATATATATATATATATATATATATATATATATATATATATATATATATGTATATGTATATATATATATATTGTGTGTGTGTGTGTGTGTATGTATGTATGTATATATATATATATTATATATATATATATATATATATATATATTATATATATATATATATATATAGGGGGGGGGAGTTGTCTGGCCATTGTGTGTAGGACTAATATCGGTTTGGATGCTTCACTTTTTTTATAGAGCTTTTAGTGAAAAGCTTTTTGGTTAGGTTATCATCATCACCATCATCATTATTATTATCATCACCATCACACTACGATTAATATCATAATGGTCGCTATATTACTTTGTCTATATTTACGTTCTAAAAATCTCCCGTCTCTTTCCCCAGGCGAGTACCCCTGGCAAGCCGCAATTCTGAAGAAGGAAGGGATTGACAACGTGTATGTGTGTGGAGGGACTCTTATAGACGACCGACACGTGCTAACAGCTGCTCACTGTGTTAAAGGGTAGGTTTTTCTTCCAATGACTTGCCCTGCCATGGCATGCAAATTGAGTATTGGTAACAGTATATGTCAAAGTATAAACGCTTGGGCAAACTGGTGTATTAGTCGGTGTTCCTGAGAATCTTTTAAGATATAAACGTTTTACTCTAGCAAAAAGGAAAGAAAGATATGTCATTCACAAGTTACTACAATGAGATTGGAAGTCGTGGTTAAAAGTTGCTCTTCGGTCAGGTATATTCAGTATGACTCTTAAACAAAAGACACCACGTCATCCACATGGCATCACAAAATGAAGTTCATGGTGCTGCATGTTTGTTCTGCGGTATCTGTATGAATGAACTAAGGAACTATGTTTGTCCACTTTCCAGATACGATGCCATTGAACTCAGGGTGAGAGTCGGCGAGTGGGACGTGAACAGCGACACCGAATTCTACACCCACGTCGAGAGTGACGTCAACGGTGTGTTTGTCAATCCTGACTTCTATTCGGGGAACCTCATCAATGACATCGCCGTCGTCAGGATGACCGTCCCTGTTGACTTCGTTAAGAAGTGAGTATGTCTTGCGGGTGCAGAATTATTATAAGGTAGGTGGACGTATCAAATATATGTTATTATTTGCTGTATCAGATAGTTTACAAGTCCTCGCTCGTTGGCAGCCCCCACGTCTCGCCGGTGTGCCTCCCCGCCCGGAGCCAAGACTTCACAGGGCGCCGTTGCTGGATCACAGGCTGGGGCAAGGACGGCTTCGGCGAGGAGGGGCAGTATCAGAGTATCCTCAAGGTGAGAGGGGCTAAGATTTTTTTCTTCGGAATTTATGTAATTTTGAAATCAGATAATATAGACATTATATATATTTCTGTATTTTTTATACACGAACTAGATATAACAGAGACTAAATACTAATCTCTGTCTCAGGAAACGGACCTGCTGGTGATACCGCCTGGAGAGTGCCAAGCGAGGCTGCGTCAGACGAGGCTCGGGCCGTCGTACAGACTCCACCCCGGCATGCTGTGCGCTGGAGGCGAGCTGGGCAAAGACGCGTGCAAGGTGGGAGGTTGCAGAGCATTGCAAGTCTTGGGGCTACTATGTTGTGCTTCTTATTGTATTTTAGGATCTATTTTCTTTTAATTGATTCAGCTATGCATATAGGGTAAATTTTTTTCGGTTAGAAAGGCATCTTGTACTTTATGATACTGGAGTTAATTTTTCAGCGATTATCCATAATTACTAATCTCAACAATAAAGTTTTCTCTATCCTAATTATTACTATTTTTTAAAATGTTCTTTTGGCACCAACTCACACTCTGAACGAGAGTATTTCCTCCCCAACCACTCCCTTTCCCTCCCCCCAGGGTGACGGCGGAGGCCCCCTGGCGTGCGAAGACGCGTCAGGCAGGTTCCAGTTAGCCGGCATCGTCTCCTGGGGAATCGGGTGCGGCCAAGCGGGGATCCCTGGCGTCTACGTCAACGTGGCTTACTACATAGACTGGATAGCACAGATTACGCGGTTCTAAGTGGAAATCGGCTGTTGGTTTCCTTCGTGGGGCGTCGAAGGGGAGACGAAAGAAGATGGGAGAGAAAGGGGTGAAGAACAAGGAGGAGAAGGATGCGAGAGAGAAATGCAAAATGTATTGTTTTGTGGAGTTTCCTGTAGAATGTGGAAGACGAAGGTGATTTGGCAAGTGGAAGAAGAAGGGAGAAGATAAAAAAAAAACTAGACAAAGAAGAAGAGATGGAGAGATAGAGAGAGAATAGAAATAAAGAACTATATGTTGGTAGTTGCGTCGTGGAGAATTGCGGTTCGTCTGCGCTGGAAGGGAATTGCACTGACATTTATTTAACGACATAAGTAGGTTGTCTTAATTAGATTTCATTTCAGGTTGTCATTTTCACTCTTTTTCTACACGTTACTGCATTCGTTTTGTTGTTAATAAAAGTAATGTTATTATTACATAATGATTAAAAATTAGTTTACGTGATTGTCATTCAGTATTAAAAAGGAATTTATTCATTATGAGAAACGATTGTTGCAATTATTTTCTTGATTAATTATTATTATTATTATTATTATTATTATTATTATTATTGTAGTTATTGTTATTGTCTTTACTATTATCATTATTATCATTAATAATAGTATTATATTGTTATTATTATCAATCTATCAATTTTATTACTATTATTCTATTATTATTATTATCGCTCTTTACCATTATTATTATTATTATTATTATTATTATTATTATTATTACTGCTACTACCACTATCACCGTTTTCATCATTGTGACAAGAACGTTCTGTCATCATTGTTACGTATTATCTTACCTGGTTTGTGAGTGTTGCTGCTGGCCAGCTGGATGGTGTAAATACATGTTAACTTGTTATTCAATTACTAAAAGAAATGAAGCTAGTCGGTTGTTTCGTTTGTTCCTTGATTCTAATAGATTAAATGTTTCCTACTATATAAACAAACCATTAATATCATTATATTCTTATGTATATATAAATATATATCATCTCTTCCATTCTACGCTATACATAAGAACGGCAATTGATATATACGAATATTAATGTTCTAGACTTTTCCATTCTACGCTATACATAAGAACGGCAATTGTAAAACTGTAAAATGCATTTCATAGTTGTCCATTGTAAAAAAAAATCACCTACCTCTTATGTGGTTTCTCGGCTTTTTCCCTGTTTGCTTAGACGACAAAACATAATTGACAGGGTGTTTGAGAGAAAAGGGTTGTATCATAGAATCAGCACGTTCAGTAAGTCCAATATTTATTCAGGTATTCTAGAACATGTAGCTTTAGCTTGGTTGTAAAATCCCTGCGTTTTATATATACACGAAGATAAAAGAATGAGGAA
>NW_020868708.1:146436-156436 GCF_003789085.1 Penaeus vannamei
GGAGTTCCTTTGGAAAAGTCCTTTTGAGGAGCTTTTCTGAGAAGTTCTTTTGATGGGTCTGTTTGATGACTCCGTCAGCAGAGTCACGAGTGAAAATGGCTTATGCCGGTGATGAGCAGCACCAAAGAGCGGTTTCGCTTACCTAAAACTGGGAAAATGTGTCATTATTTTCTTAAGAGCAGAGTAAAGGTGGACAAATGTTATTCATATCTGTATTTGGTATAACGAAGTTATATAGAACACACCTTTTCGACTAATTTTAACGTTATAGCATTCAAGAATTATACATTTGGGTAAAAATGTAAAAAAAAGAAAAAAAATGAGGCCACAACGCAGCTTCTATGGTCAACTAACTGCTTTTCAAGGTCACCGAATTAGCACGGTTACCCCCTACTTGCCATTTTCAAACTGCAGTTACCGCGCAACAGGATGCTTTCATTAGTCTATTGCCAAACCCTCTATAGCAGTAACGATATGATTCTCTATTTTGTTCTATAAATTTTCTTGTAACGTATTTTCTCATGTTCAAGAAGTGCAAGTTCATTTTCGCCTACACGTGCGTGTATGAATGCATGTGTATACATAACTGGACGAGTTAAAATGCAAAAAATACAAGATTTGAGCTATGTAGTCCTACCTTTACATACCATACAATTCTTCAAATGTATCCGTATAATGCTGTGTAGTCCTCCCGTTATATATCATACAATTCTGCGCTGCATTATCACCGTTCTTGTCTCTGTGTCAGCAACTCGCTCAGTGACTTGTTTTTGCCTGCGGTACAACAAACGTCTCTGCTGTTGCCAGTGCATGATAATTACGCTGGTGCTATTGGACCGCCATACAGTTACTTTACATTATTATTTCTTGTTATCATTTCCATTGAAGATATTATGTTGAATTATCTTATCTCAACATACTATGCATAATTCTAATTTATATGATCGACAAAATCATGGAAAAATTGGAACCTTTGGTATTTCTAGCAAAAGTAAAAAAGATGCCAACTTTAGTATCTAGACAATGAAACAGATATGGTGAAGAAAAATACTGTCAATATCTTATGCATGCTCACTTTAGAAGTGTTTGTTATCAAGGAAATATAGAAAGTAGATAGTTTAGAACACATTATCCTGTAAGGCCATTAGTATCAACCGTTTCTTGCACACTCATACAAACACACACACACACACAACACACACATACACACACACACATATATATACATACATATATATATATATATATATATATATATATATATATATATATATATATATATATATATATATATATATATATATATATATATATATTATATATATATATATATATATATATATATATCACAATTTTGGGTGGTGCGTTACCGAGAAAGAAGAACAATAAGATGCCAAAGTACCTTTAAAATGTATGAAATCTGACGTATTTGACAAAGGACAGCAGTAAAGCGACAGGGGCCGGATTCTCTAAAAAGCCTTAAGTTAAGGCGCGTTCAGGAAATACGGCGCCTTAACGCGTTTGAGAATCCTCCAATCCTGAGGTCCTGTCCTCTCATCCTTCGAACCCTCTTTATCCAATTACTCAATCAAACTAATATCCAAAATGCCGTGGCATTAAGCAAGTTGACTCCATGCTACTTGATTGGACCGAAGCCTTCGCCAGGATTCCAAACAGAAGACTGACACAATTCCTATATATTTTTCAGCTCATTTACGGGACCTTCTTGAGACCTATGTACTTGACTCTTCAGTCCGTTTCCCTTTTGAATACATAAATGACCACACTAGCCACAAGTAACTCTTCCGCCGGATTGCCTAAGATAAGTTGAAGGTAAAAGTATTGAGGATGAATTTCGGGGGAAATCGAAGGAGTGGTAAGAGGGAGGCATAGCTTGAGCTTTGCGCGTATGGGGGGAATGAAGTCTTTTAGTGTCTTAAAGGAAATATGTATTTCGTACGAGAGTGCGTATAGAAGTCATGAATTGCCATTTTACCATAGTGAAATATACTATAAATGGCTCTTAACCTATAAACAGACAGAAGTCAATAAGATAATTACACGATTATACCGATCACTGTAGTATGCTAATTGGTACACCAATGCAGTTCCTTTCCATTACGTTGGCCTGTCCAGGATGATGCCTGTACCGGCAATTTTGCCCAAATCGTTCAGAATTTATGTGGCGCTCCGGGACTTCTTATTTTCTCTGTAGGTGATCACTTCGTCTTGGATGTGCGGAAGGCATGATTATCCACACCTACCCTCCCTTCTCAACATGTCCCGCATCTCCCAATCAAACCCTGACTAAGTTGATGTGGCAGTTCCGTTCTGAATGTGGCGTAATTACAGGTTATTTATCTATTCCCGTACTATAAAGCAGAACCTCTCCCTCTACTCGCATCCCTTAAGTCCTGTCTTATGCGGCAGTTTTTTTCAGTATAGAGCAACTTACGTAGTGCAAAACTTAAATGATATGGAATCTACAGCCTTATCACAGTGATACGATCTCAAGAATAAAGACGTTACTTGTTCTTTTCTTCATAAGTAGAAATTATCAAAACTTATTCTTATTTGAACCTCATAATTGCTTGTTTCCTTGATCTGTGATGATGACCCTATTTTGGTTTAATACTCTCAGGTCGTCAAGGGTATGAGAGCTAAAATCCAACAGGGTCGGCCTGAAGGATACAGATTATTTGTTATTGAAAATTTTCCACCGTGTCAACACCTGTCATTAGCGTCGTATTCAAAATACAGCGATAGGGTGAGGCTTGGTACATAGCGCGAAGATTGTGGATTCCCAGTGTTATGGGTGAATTAATTAATATAGTAAATTAATTGTATTATAACGTTTATTTAGATTGTTATTATTTAGTTATTACATTTTCATTTCAATATATGAATAATCATTTAATTAATTAAATCAAGGTTAATGAGATGGCCTTTAATGATACAGCAATTCAATCTTGAAATAAAACATAAAAGGTAAAGATAACGTCTTGGCTGATAGTCTTTCGAGAGTATAGTGATGAACTACGTTAAAATTTCTCAATAAATTTCATTTAAGGGTGGAGGTGGTATGGGTGAATTAATTAATGTAGTAAATAAATTCTATGACGTTTATTTAGATTTAGTCATTTGGTTATTACATTTTCAATATATGAATAATCATTTAATTAATTTAAAGTGTTTCGGTGACCTGGCATAATACGTGAATCACGTAATGCAAATGTTTCGGAATCCGACCTGACCTGTTTCGGTGGCTGACTCGAGCTCACTCCTTGGCTGACTCCGACCGCACCGCCACCTGGCGCTCCGCCATATTGTAAAGCTCGGGTTTTGTGCGTCACTGCCTGTGGTCACTCTCCGCCAAGTATTTTGTTATTTTTTATGTAAATAGGATAGGATGCAATGTATAGGAGCAGGATTTTGTTTTCCTATAATATACATCAATATATAATTAATGTATAAAAAAACCTATTGAATGGAGTTATGTCTATGCATGTTTCTTTTTTCCCCGGACATGAATTTTGACCTTGCTATGGGCACTAAATAATACCCTGGACTTCTATTGTGTCATAACACTAGAATGGATAATTGCCAAAGGAAATAAATGTGCCAGATCTCAAGGGTCATGCAGCACTATACATTCTCCAGTGACTGATACACTATAATTCACTCAATCGCCTTACCCTCTCCTTTATACTAACTTCTGCTCTAGCTCACTTGCTCCTCTATCCCCCTTTTCACTACCATATTATCCTATAACGTTCTTAAACCTTTGACATCAAACACATTTTATCATAATCTTTAACTCTCCTTTGCCCTTTCTGACGCAATACTGTACCATAGTGCTATATGACCTCTGATGTCTAGCACATTTATTTTCAAACATTAAACATTAAACAAGGGTGAGTTAATGGCTAGGGCAAAATGTTAGAAGCCTAAGCGCTGTAGATTAATATGGTAGTGGGAAGGGTAAAGAGGAAAGGGCAAAACGGATTAAGAAGGCCGTTCAGGACTGACACAAAGCCAGCCTTTCATCCTTTCAGCACGGCTCTCACACCTTAAGAAGTGGACAGAAAGGGATGAAGAGAAGGAAAGGGGTAGAAAAGACCATGCAAAATTAGTTGAGGCTATGGGTGATCCCCTACCTTAGGCCCCAGTCTCCGTCTGCAAAGTCCCCCCATGTCAACAATAAAGTATGAAAGATTCAGACTAAAAAATGTTTTCTATAGAAATGTTAAGAAAATCTAAACATTTAATTGTTGTGGTCACTTGTATCAGAGTATCTGGAAATATTGATAGAGAAATACAATATATTGTGTATAGCATGTACCTACTTGTATTTAAAACTGCACACACTAAACATTAAGTTTCAGTTTCACCAAGCAGTCGCATATTTCATTCAACCGAAGGTTTAAAAATATATCATCTTAACTGGGATAGCAAAAAAAAAAAAAAAAATGTTCTTTACATATATCTTACTTTTATTTCAAAAATGGGCTTTATTATAGAAATAAAATTTGTGTTACTAAAATACAAAAGAGCAGAGACAAGACAATACATTCTTAAGAACAATACTGATAAATGAAGAGGCAAAAAATATTAACACTGAATTATTTTTGAGATCTGAAGCAGAAAAAATACAGAGTCCTGGAGAAATTCAATATGACAAAGCTCATAAGAATGGGATTGTAAATAAACCATCATATGACAGTAATAAACAACATCTAAAATATCACTAAGGCTTTATGAAAAAATTTTCTCTCTCCTTTTTTACAAAAAATTCTTGAAACAAATCCAGTCTAAATCTATCTACTTTTATCAAATAGATATTTGGCATTATATATATATATACCTTACAAATCTGTATTGCAGGTTATTAGTAAAATAACCAGTTATAAAATGTAATACATTACCAACAATCTATTTAATACTAGTCTCATATTTTAAAAATAATTTAATTACATAAAGCTACTCGTGGAATGTATCAAAAACGAGGCAGAAATTACTATCTTGGTTTTTCAGACATCCATTCAACAAATGTATTACTTATTCCAGAAGATACTGGTTTCATACACATGTGCATAGTTACTTAAAACAATTACAGTTATTATAGTTAATAATCACAACTCATTTGTGATATTAGTAATTTTCCAAGTATCCATTTCGATGTATTATATACACACATATATAAAACAGTCAAATTGGTCTGTTGTTCATTTTGACTACCCAAGAGAGCATGTTTGGGAAGACTTCACCACCGTAGCTGTCTTCACCTTCAGGCACCAAGACAGTAATGTTAAATATCTGATGGGAACTCTTTAGGCATCATATGTTGTGGCAGAGACGTTGCCTCCGGTGCCAGTCCAGTTAGTGTGGTGGAACTTGCCGGGGGCGTCTGCAAGCTCATAAGTATGGGCTCCAAAGTAGTCACGTTGAGCCTGGAAAGACGAGGAGAATCAATGCCAAGGGTTATGGAAAATGTTGCTTCATTTACCCCATCCACATTGTATTACATAACATAAGGAAAAAATTTAATCCTCCATCCACAAAAACAGAAAAAGGAGGGGAAGGAAAAAGTAGTACAAATTAGAAAGGAAGGAAGGATGGATGGAAGGAAAAAAAAAAAAAAAAAAAAAAAAAAAAAAAAAAAAAAAAAAGGGAAGGAACTAAATACCTGAATTAGATTTGCTGGGAGGACTCCAGACCGGTAGCCATCATAGAAAGCCAGAGCAGAGGAAAGTGCTGGTGTAGGAATACCAAGCAGGGCACCCTGTGCAACAACAGCACGCCATCCTGCCTGGCACTTGCCAACAGCTTCCTTGAAGAAGTCATCAATGAGGAGGTTGTTGAGTTGAGGGTTCTTCTCGAAGGCTTCTCTGATGTTGCCAAGGAACACACTGGAAAGGAGTGGAGGCATTACGACTGTTGAATCTTGAATTCATTTTCAGTAAAATGTATTTAAAAGCGAAAAAAAGGAATTACTCAACTTTAATTCATACAAAACAATAATTACTTCCGAATCCACCACAACTTATATGAAGTCAAAGTCTCACCTCCTGATAATGCAGCCTCCTCTCCACATGAGAGCAATTCCTCCATAGTTCAAGTTCCAACCAAACTTGGCTGCTGCTTCTCTCAAAAGCATGAAGCCCTGGGCATATGACACAATCTTGCTTGCATATAGAGCCTGAAGTGAAAAAGCAATAATATGAAAACATAAAAAAGTTAAAAAATACTAATACTAAAACTAATACTAATAATAACGATCAAGGAAGCTCATGTAAGGGTGAAATCATGTAAGGTTACAAAGCCTCCTATGTAATTCATTAGTGCCTAAGCACCTGTGGAGCTATCTATGTGTAGAGACATTTAAAAAACTATACTACAGTTAACACTATTTTCCCAGTGGCACTGAGTTAGTCTGTTCCAACTATATACAATCATCTAAAAAGTAAAAAAATAAAAAAAATACACTACATTAAATAGAATGTTTACTTACCATGCGAATCTGTTCAATGAATTCCTTCTTATCACCAGTGAACTTTGTTTTTTCAGGTCCGTCTAGGATGCTGCTGGCTTTTACACGTTCATCCTGAGTGTGCAAGATTTCTGATTACAATTCTTATCTATTTTCATACCCTACTGACATCAAAGGTTAATATATCATTAAGGATTCAACATGAATATGACAAGTTATGTCTATCATGTGTAACAATGAAAAAAAAAAAAAAACTACTACTACTACATAAAAGACCATTTAGCTACTTGTTCAGAAAGTACATGTTTATTAGGTTACTTTCATTAAAACTATCTATGCTCTTTAACACCTATTCATTAATGACTATAATCATAAAAGAATATACTTTTTATCAATCATTTTTTCCAGATTTTATCTTGGACTTAATATATCAATAATGAAAATAATAATAATATTTAACTCAAATAAATATAACCCAACCTTTAATGCGGACAGGCATCTGGCAAACACAGACTCGGCAATAAGCGTGGTTGGCACACCGTAATCTAACCCAGAAATAGCAGTCCACTTCCCGGTTCCCTTCTGGCCAGCTGCATCACGAATCTTTTCCACAAGAGGTTTGCCTACAGGTTGAAATGGAGACAAATCAGCAAAAGTACGCACAATAATACATGAAAAATTCAAATGTATATACTAACTGTTTTGAGTAGAACTGATTTTCTCCTTAGATTGTAACTACCAAAATAGTTTTTAAAATCTGGAGACTTGGATTTGAAAGACCTTGGTTTTTACTGTTAACCTCCACTTTGTAGTTGCCTCTCATTTCAGAGAGAGACTTTGAAGCTAGACTCTAAAAAATGTGTGTGTGCATGATCCATGGTGGTACTTTCAAGACGTGCATATGTAAATTAGCAAAAGCCTTGAGCCCATTCTGATCAACTATAATGACAAATAAAAAGTACTACATTTCAAGAGAGGCACACAGAGAAAATCCCAACTCATAAGCCCCTCTCCATAGAGACAAATATAACTGAAGATGATGCGTGTACTCACCATCCTCATCCTTAAAGGCCAGGATATTGGCAGTAATTTCAATGAGGAAAGAATCAAGTTCGCCCTTGTTCCACTCTTTAAATACCTGTAATAAGAGTAATGGAAAAGATGTCAATCTAGGGCTTTTGCTATCTGATTCTGGAACCAGACTCGGGTAAAAAATTATTATCCTTTTGACCAGGTCTTGGTATACAATCTAATGAATTAGTTGAGCCAGAACTGGATTATTCTATGTCTAGATTCCATTAGTTTTTCCAAGTATGGTCTATAACAGTCATAACATTCACATCTAGAATGAAGCTGCAACAAAAGAATAAGTGGAAATAAAAAGGAATATGAAAAGGTATTAGAGGGAGTATGAAAAGGGAAAGAAAGAAAAAGAAATCAGAGAGAATGGAGGGAAAGGGTCATTAATAAATTATACCTCTCCACTGACACTCACCTCACTCATTTCATCAGGTGTCATGTCCAAAGCAGATTTCATCAGGTGGTAAGCTTCACAGATGAGTTGCATGTCTCCGTACTCAATACCGTTGTGCACCATTTTAACGTAGTGACCAGCACCATCTTCACCAACCCAGTCACAGCATGGTTCATCATTTGACCTTGCTGCAATACTCTGGTGAAAAAATACTCAGGTTATTAATGCTGGGATGACAGACAGAGCATATTATAAAAGTATAATAGTAGCAAAATCAAAATTTGCACTTAGAAACATATAGCAGAATTTTGTAGACCATGTGATAATAATAACAACACTGAGAGCAATCAAGAGAGGAAATTAATTTCTGAAGTTTCAATGCTAAGACCTAAATTATCTATTCAAATGTATTTTTATGTTATTTGGTATTCATTTTACTGCTGGAAATGGCCAAAACAATGATGTCTTATAAATTTCATTGACAAAATAATCAACAACCTCTTCCCCATTGCCCTGCAGTTAAGGTTCCAATGGAACTGCCAATAAACCAGTAAAAGCCAGCAAAGAAAAACCTTACATACAGAGGTAAAAAATCTTTCTCATACCTGGAAGATATCCTTTATGTGAGGCCAAGCTTCCTTGTGTCCACCAGGCATGAGGGAGGGGCCATAGCGGGCACCCTCTTCTCCACCAGAAACTCCTGACCCAACAAACAGTAGGCCTTTCTCAGCAAGGTATTGGCACCTGTTGGTTGTTGTTTATTGGTTAAAACAATTCTTAGTTCAATAAATATGAAAAATATTGAGCTTTATTATAAATGCTGGTGAAGTGTGTATTTCCCACACATAACAGTAAAATAAAAAAAATGCCAAGAAAATAATCATAGTGTGGAACAAATCAATTTGAAACATGTCTGAACCTTTTCATATAAGAGGTAAACCTTATTGCTGTTAGTAGTCATAACAGGTGACTAAATAATAAACAAAAATATTAACCATGTTACACAAAGATCAAGAGATCCTACATACCTTCTCTGTGTGTCTTGGTATTCAGAATTTCCACCATCAATAATAATATCTCCCTTCTCTAAAAGGGGCACCAGCTTCTCAATGAAACTGTCTACGGCAGCACCAGCTGTAATAGTGAATGGCATTAGGGAATGTTGGCATGCTGTTAAGTGGTAGATGGATTATGGAAAGTAAACACTGTTGACAGATGAAGACACGCTTTTGCTCAATATATAAAATATTGCAAGTCCAAATTCCTTACAATACATCTATTATTCAAGGATTGGAGTTATATGGAATATCTAAAGGGTACAATTGTATTTACTAATAATTTAACATTTCCTTTAGCCTCAAAGCTCTCTACAACATACTTTTCCTCTGTTCTTAACCCCAAAATTCCTTCTCCACTTCATCATCTTTTCCCTAAAGAGTTCACTGTGCCAAATCAACTCTATGCCAAACCTCCCTTCCTATGCACTCCTACCCTAATCCCCCATTATGCCAACCCTCCCTTCCAACCTCATCCTACCTGTAACCTAACCCCATCCTACATATACCTGTACCTTACCTTCATTCACTTGCACCTATACCTGTACCTGGACCTCACGCCCACCTAGCTTCCTCCTGTACCCCACCACATCCCTACCCACCACCCATCACCAGTACCTGAACCCTACCCTACCCCTCCCTACCTTGCCCTTCCACTACCACCTGTGCCCTCCACCCTCACTCACCCTTGACGAGCATCATGACCCTGCGAGGCTTCTTGAGCTTGGCGACCATCTCCTCGATCGAGTGGGCGCCGATCACCTTGGTCCCCTTGGCGCCGCTGGCCAGGAAGTCGTCCACCTTCTCCACGCTGCGGTTGTGCGCCACGACGACCCAGCCGTGGTCGTTCATGTTGAGGATCAGGTTCTGACCCATCACGGCCAGGCCGATGAGGGCGATGTCGGCGCTGCAAAGGAGGGGGCGGGGCAAGGGTCAGTTTTGCGAGATTTTAAAGGTTTGCTTCGCCCAAGCGTACTTAGG
>NW_020868708.1:161436-168936 GCF_003789085.1 Penaeus vannamei
TGGAAGAAGAAAACAAGACACTAAACATAGAAGAACAAGGAAAAAGCGAAAGAAAACGCAAAGGCATAATAAAAAGCAGAACAAGATAAGAACGAGAAGCAGACCTGAATATCCAAAGCCAGAATAAGACCAAGAAAGAAAAAAGGCGAACAAATGTGAATATAAATCAAAGTAAAAGTAGACGAACGAGAAAACAGGAGTAATTCAGAGTCTGCACAGAGGCCGACTTTGAAACCATGTTGCACAAGACCTATATCACGACATTTTACTTGCAAGATCGTTAATATCCCATTGAGCAACAGCGAGTTCAACTAACACACATACGCACGCACAAACACGAACATGTACAATACTGAACCAGCGAGTTTTTATTCTCTCCAAATCTTGATCTACATTCAGGTGACGTAAGATACATTTGAAATTCTGCAGAGTTAATTAAATTCCCAGATTCATTTATGAACTAATGTGCTCAATTAGCAAATACGAGTTTGTACAGACACACACGCGTTTTCTTTTGAATCCTCGGAATGCAAATTAGAAAGGTGTGTAGAAAGGTAAAGAAAGAAAACGAAAGAAAATAAACATTTGGAAGGGAAGACTAAAAGAAAAGTTCGGCGGCGGGGCGTATGAAGCGACGGAGAAAACCCAAAACAAAAACACTCTTCACACAATGCACGTTTCGTCTAAAGGTCGCGCCAAAATCTGTTTTTGTTTTTAACCTCGTTTCTTTTTTCTCTTCCACCATTTCCTGTGCTCCGAACAAATTCATGCCCCCTTCCGGTGATCAATAAGTGTCACGCATTCTTGTGCCATGACTTCAAGGGCCCGGAGTGCGCGAGGGCCCTCCGCGGTGCACGAAGGTACATGACAGGACACAGATATCCAGACGGTGCATGGCGGTGATAACCAGATGGCAAATGATGGTGCATGGCGGTACACTGATATCCAGCTGGTGCATGACGGTACACTGATATCCAGATGGTGCATGGCGGTACACAGATATCCAGATGGTGCATGGCGGTACACTGATATCCAGATGGTGCATGGCGGTACACTGATTGCTTAGGATGGTACATGGCGGTACACCGGTGTCCTGGTTGGTACATGGCTGTAGTCCAGAGCCGCATAATTCGACACGAGGCATTAAACAGATATCCAAAAAGATGTGCGCCGATAGAAGTCCAGTACGGCCTGCCAAAGTCTAGTAGGGTATATGATGGGCCACTGCACTGATTTCCAGACCGTGAAATACAAGAATATGGAAGAATCGGTAAGTGGAGATATGGAAACAGGAATAATAATCGAAAGTAAGAAGCAGCTAGCTTATGACGGAAGAATGAGGGTCAATCATTAGTCTTATCTAGATAAATAAATAATTACGATGCATGTACAGGTAAAGGTACAGGTAGAATGAATAATAGAAGGAAAGTCGAGCCAGCCGACCAGAAACAGGACTGAAGAAAAGTAAAAACAGAAGAAAAGACGAAGTAAAAAAAAAAAAAGAAAGATAAAACGAAACAACTATATCAACGGCAGCGAAGGGGCGCGCGGGAGCCGATCGCTACGATAATCACAATAGCCCACGAGACGGAACCGAGACACAAACGCACACCTCACCGACAAGTGTAACACTGCCTCTCTCTCGCTCGGGAAACTAACGCGACCCTCCTCCCCCCCCTCCCCCCGTTCGCCCCCCCCCAACACTCTCCATTCACCCCTTCGCCCCCCTCCCCTCCAAATACACTTCTCCCTTCCTCCTTCTCCTCCTCCTTTCCGTTTTACTCTCTCTCCCTTACCCCCTCCTTCCTTCATTCTTCTTTTGCCCTTCACCCCTTGCACATACTTCTTCCTTCCTTCCTCCTCTTCCTGGTCTACCTTCTCTCCCTTATCCCCTCCCTCCTTCACTCTTCATCCACACTTCAACCCCCTTACACACACTTCTTCCTTCCTCCTCCCTCTTCCTAGTCTACTCTCCTTCCTCCACCCTACCTCTTCCTGCCCCCCCCCCCCAAGCAACAAGTGAACGCACGCACGAACGCGCCACGTCCGTAATGCTATTTGCTCTCCAACAGAAAATCTCTGGAAATTAAATCTACTCTCTTTCTCTCTCTCTCTCTCTTTTCCTCTTTCTCCTTTTCCCTCTTCTCTCTCCTCCCCCCCTCTTCTCTGCTTGTTTGTCTGTCTGCGAAAAAGCGCAATACCTACAAATTACCTGCAGTTAAAAGCATCATAACTGCCGCACTCAACTAATCTTCCCCAACCACATGTCATCAGTCACAACAAATGACATTTTCCCCATCCCCCCCCCTCCAAGCTGCTTTTACTAACTGACACGCGTTTTCCCTCTTTTATCCGATTTCGCCTTCTCTCTCTCGCCCTATCACCGACCATTCTTCTCCTTCCCCCACTCCCTTTATTTCTTTTTTTCTCTCTCTACCCAATTTTCGCACCATTCATTCTCTTTCTGTCTGTCTGTCTGTCTGTCTGTCTGTCTGTCTGTCTGTCTGTCTGTCTGTCTCTGTCTGTCTGTCTCTGTCTCTCTCTCTTATATATATAATCATATATATAATATATATATATATATATATATATATATATATATATATATATATATATATATATATATAATATATAATATATATATATATATATATTATATATATATATATATATACATATATCTATAACATTCATAATTTATATATCTATAATATATCAACTTTTGACCATCTCTCTCTCTCTTTCTCCCCAATTCCTCCCACCATATCTCTCCCTCCCTATCTCTATCCACTTCCGCCCCTTCCCCTATCGCCCTATCGCCCTATCCCCCTTTCTTCTTCTTCCTCCTCCTCCTCCTCTCTCTTTCCCGCGTCTCCGTCGGCAACGAGCGCGCCCTCCTCGTCGGAATCCCTCGCGAAGGACTCCTGTCGTAAGAGGGTGACGCAAACGCCGCCGCGGTGTGTTTCGTTCTACGCTCCACCAACGCCGCCACTTTCGCAACGAAGCGATAAATGGGGGAGAGAGGGAGAGAGGGAGAGGGAGAGAAGGAGAGAGAGAAGGAGAGAGAGAGGGGGGAGAGGGAGAGAGTGTGAGAGGGAGAGAGTGGGAGAGGGCGAGGGGAGAGAGAGAAGAGGAGGGAGAGAGAGAGAGAGGAGGGAGAGAGAGAGAAGGAGGGAGGGAGAGAGAGGAGAGAGAGAGAGGAGAGGGAGAGAGAGAGGGAGAGAGAGAGAGAAGGAGGGAGGGAGAGGGAGGAGGGAGGGGAGGGGGAGAGGGAGGGGGAGGAGAGAGGAGAGAGAGAGAGGAGAGAGAGAGAGGGAGAGAGGAGAGAGAGAGAGAGAGAGAGAGAGAGAGAGAGAGAGAGAGAGAGAGAGAGAGAGAGAGAGAGAGAGAGAGAGAGAGAGAGAGAGAGAGAGAGAAGAGAGAGAGAGAGGAGAGAGAGAGAGAAGGAGAGAGGAGGAGAGAGAGAGAGAGCGAGGAGAGAGAGAGGGAGAGAGGTGGGAGGGGGAGGGGGAGGGAGGGGGAGGAGAGAGGAGAGGGAGAGGGAGAGAGAGAGAGAGAGAGAGAGAGAGAGAGAGAGAGAGAGAGAGAGAGAGAGAGAGAGAGAGAGAGAGAGAGAGAGAGAGAGAGAGAGAGAGAGAGGAGAGAGAGAGAGAGAGAGAGAGAGAGAGAGAGAGAGAGAGGAGAGAGAGAGGAGAGAGAGCGGGAGAAAGAGAGAGAGAGAGTGAGAGAAAGAGAAAAATATTGTGTGTGAAAGCGAGAGGTTGAAAAAAAGAAAGACTATCCTACACTTTCTAACACTCTTCATCATAAGCCTTTCAAGTTCCACCGGTTTTCTCCTAGCCATCCACCTATCCGGACCGTTACACCTCCACACCACTGCCACACGCCATTAACACAGACATACACACAGACAACCCCCCCCTTTCTTCTCACAGCTTCAATACCCCAACCGAGAAAAAATACCACCAACCGGAACTAGCATACCGGAACAACTAGCATACTACTACTACTACTACTAGTTACTGATACTAGAAAAACAAACTAGCCCAGGTGTTGTGATAGGAAGTGAGAGTGAAATGTTCCACCTCAGCTGTGCATTCTAGCGGGACCTCGTTACTGGCCAACTGGAACGGCGTTTGAATGAGAGTAGGCCTATCACTTCGACGGTGGTCCAAGAGTGAGTTGGTTACCATTGTCCCCGTTGCAATTCTATTATGTTAATGACTTTGCGTTGCCAGGGTCTTTATAGGTAGTATCTGCTTCATCCACAGTACTATATCTATGATCATATCATTACTACAACTATTAACAGTACAAGAACTACTACCATTACTATTACATCTGGCATTACGGTCACAGTAATTGTCCATATAGCTTGTTCTTTCCTTGCTGTTCTCCGGGTCGTACCTGGAGTGGCCCAGGTTCGAGTCCTGGTCAGGGAGGGTTGTTATCTATCCCTATCAATACGGCAGCGCATTATACCATCTTCCATTGCCGTAAATAGTTAATCAAAATGTTTCGGAAGAAGAGGTTTCCTATATTCAATAAAACCAATAACAATATCAAAAGAATAAAAATGAAAAGAGTGGAAAAGAAAGAAAAATATGCAACTGAATAAAGCAAGTTAAATAAAGTAACTGTATAAATTCACAAGTTAATCTAGTTATACATTCATCCACTATCTATCTACGCTATACTGCTATTTATATATGATAATGGTTCATCCCACACTTCCCCTTCCTCTTCCATTCTTCCATCTCTTTTTCTCTTCCCTCTCCTCCTCGTCACTGTCGTCATCGTCCCCCCCTCCCTCTCTCTCTTCTCTCCCCTTCCTTCCCTCTCTCCCTCTTCCTCTCCCCTCCTCTCCTCTTCCTCTTCCTCTTCCTCTCCCTCCTCCCCTCTTACCTCTACCCTCTATCCACCTCCCCCCAACCCTCTTCCTCTCCCTAACAGGTAAACATCCGACCTGTTAAACTAGCATTCAATTCCAGCTGCGTGCCGTGCCTTTCGAGTCACGAGCACGCCTGCGCACCGCTTGTGCATCGCCGGATGTGAGTGATCTGTGCTCGGCTGCAACGGTCATGCAACGGCCGTGACAGGTCCGGTCCCGTGCACGCCTCCCGGAATCGTCTGCAGGGAGCGGAAGATAAGGGAACTGTTTGGTCGCCGCCTTTATTTTTTTTTTCGTGCGCTCGTGGGGTGCGAGTCTGAATGGGTTAATATGTGTGTGTGTGTGTGTGTGTGTGTGTGTGTGTGTGTGTGTGTGTGTGTGTGTGTGTGTGGTGTGTGTGTGTGTGTGTGTGTGTGTGTGTGTGTGTGTGTGCGTGTGTGTGGTGTGTGTGTGTTGTGTGTGTGTGTGTGTGTGTGTGTGTGTGTGTGTGTGTGTGTGTGTGTGTGCGTGATGTGTGTGTGTGTGTGCGTGTGTGTGTGTGTGTGTGTGTGTGTGTGTGTGTGTGTGTGTGTGTGTGTGTGTGTGTGTGTGGTGTGTGTGTGTGTGTGTGTGTGTGTGTGTGTGTGTGTTGTGTGTGTGTGTGTGTGTGTTGTGTTGTGTGCGTGTGGTGTGGCCGTGTGTGCGTGTGTGGTGTGTGTGTGTGTGTGTGTGTGTGTGTGTGTGTGTGTGTGTGTGTGTGTGTGTGTGTGTGTTGCGTGCGTGTGGTGTGAATTATTTCACATTCTCATTTGCTTCCTATCTGAACGTGTGCACGCGCGCACGTACACACGCTCCATACCAGGTGTGTTTAACGATCGAGAGAAGCCATTTCGATCATTATCAAACCCCCAAAGGAAAGGCCCATTTTTTATTGATCCTTGTAAAAAATGAAAAAAAAATCAGAAGTGACTGTAACTGGCCATCCAAAACCGCGGCCCTTTCAAGACGGCCGAAAATCCCATAGTCTTTACACGGGGATGGCGGCCAAACGGAGGGGAAAACTCCTCGACGCGTGTTGCAGATTTGATCCCCATTTACTCGTTCGCAACATGGTCGAAAACCTTTTGACTTTCAGCCGGAATAACGCCTCTGCGGTAGACAAAAAAAATTCTTTGCCCAGTGCCTACCTCCTCCCATCCCTCATACTCTTCTCCCCTCTCCCCTCCCCCTGAACTTCCCTCCCCTCTCCCACCCCACTGAACTCCCTCCCCTCTCTCCCCACCCCTAAACTCCCCTCTCCCCTCCCCCTCCTCTCCCCTCAGCGAAAGAATATCGGCGTATGGTCCGCTCGCCAGGCCGCTCGCCGACGAGCAACGGCCACGAACGAGCTTGGCCGCGGGGCACCCGAGGAGGAAGGGCGGAAAGGAAGGGAAACGGAGGGGGAGAAAGCGGAGGAAGAGGAAGAGGAGAGGGGGGGGGGAGGGGTAATTAAGGAGATAGGATAGGGAAGGGGATGGGAAACTAAGGAAGGAAAATGAAGAAAAGGAAATGGAAAGAGGAATGAGAGAGAGAGAGAGCAGAGAGAGAAGAGAGAGAGAGAGAGAGAGATACGGGGAGATGGGAAAGGAAAATAAGGGGGAGGAAGAAAAGGAAGGAAATTAAGGGGAGGGGAAGGGTAGGGATAAGAAACAAAGTAAAGGAAAGGAAAGGGAGAAAAAGAAGGGAAAAGACTGAAAGAAAGCAAAGAATGAGAGAAGGGGATAATCTCGCTAAAGGAAGGGAAAGGAAAATAAGGCGAAGGAAAGCAAAGGAAAGAAAATAAAAGAAAAATAAATAAAGAGCACGAAAAAAAGGAGGAGGAGAGTAAAGGAAGACAAGTGAAAGACTGACGAAACTGGAAGAAAGGCAAACGAAGAGAAAAGACAAGGAGAGAGAGAAAGCAAAGATGGTAGGAAGGAGAGGAGGGGGGGGGCACAAATAGCGGAAGGAAAAATCAGAATAGGAAAAGGGCGATAATAAAAGTAACTATAAAAATCATTTCATAAAGGAAAAGGGCGATAATAAAAGTAACTAATAAACGACAACCATTGCAACTATCACAAAAAATGACGACAATACAGACAGCTGGATTTCCACACAAAACGCAATTCCACGTCATCGATATCAGGTAACTCTTATAAAATAAAATAAATACAAGCGAGAACCTTTAGACAAAAATGCATTGGCAGAAAAGACAAAAAGCCACACGAACAGATATATAATTATCAACAGTTTCAAATTTCAAACTTCATTTTCAGATTTTTTTTCTTTAACCGTCGGACACAAATATTAGAAGCGCGCGCACACCACACACACACACACACACACACTCACACACACACACACACACACATGCACACACACACACACAACACGCCACACACACACACACACACACACACACACACACACACACACACACAACACACACACACACACACCACACACACACACACACACACACACACACACACACACACACACAACACGGGCAAGTCCCAACCACAGCAAAGGTCACACGAGCTCGCCACATCCGCCCACCGCCGCCCACACTTCCTCCTCATTCATCCCAAGACGTATGAATAGATCGT
>NW_020868708.1:173936-188936 GCF_003789085.1 Penaeus vannamei
TCGAATGAAGGATGGAAAAAAGAAGAAAGAGGAGGAAGAAGAGAATTGAAAGAAAAAAAGTGAGAGAAAAAAGAAAAAAGAAGGAAGAAATAAATAAAGAAAAAACTAAATCCAATTTCTCAAAGGGAAATGATAAAGGCCACCCAGGAAGCCGCCGTGTTAAAGGTCGAGACTGATTGGGCTCCAATCCTTCGTAGAGGGACTTGATTGCCACGTGACAGGCGACGGTGATTAGCGTGGATTGGAAAGGATTTCGAAATATGAACGATGGTTTGGTAAACTAGAGAAATGAAAGAAATAGATTAGAGGGGGGTTGCGGTGGGGAAGGGAAGCCGAGTGAGAAAAGGAGAGAGAGAGGGGAGGGAGAGGAGAGGGGGAGGGGAAAGGGGGGGAGGGAGACAGGGGGGGAAGAGGAGAGGGGAGGGAGGGAGGGAGAGAGGGGGGGGAAGAGGAGAGAGTGAGATGGAGAGGGGGGAGAGAGAGAGAGAGAGAGAGAGAGAGAGAGAGAGAGAGAGAGAGAGAGAGAGAGAGAGAGGAGAGAGAAGAGACAGAGAGAGAGAGAGAGAGAGAGAGAGAGGGGAGGGAGGGAGGGAGGGAGGGAGGGAGGGAGGGAGGGAGAGGGAGGGAGGGGGAGAGAGAGAGAGAGAGAGAGAGAGAGAGAGAGAGAGAGAGAGAGAGAGAAGTAGAGAGAGAGAGAGAGAGAGAGAGAGAGAGAGAGAGAGAGAGAGAGAGGAGGGAAGGGGAGGGAGGGAGGGGGGAGGGAAGGAGGGAAGGGAAGGGAGAGGGAGGGGGAGGGAGGGAGGGAGAGAAGAGAAGAGAGAGAGGAGAGAGAGAGAGAGAGAGAGAGAGAGAGAGAGAGAGAGAGAGAGAGAGAGAGAGAGAGAGAGAGAGAGAGAGAGCGAGAGAGAGCGAGAGAGAGAGAGCGAGAAAGAGAGAGAGAGAGAGAGAGAGAGAGAGAGAGAGAGAGAGAGAGAGAGAGAGAGAGAGAGAGAGAGAGAGAGAGCGAGAGAGAGAGAGAGCGGGAGAGGACGAGGACGGAAGAGGGAGACAGGACAGACAGACAACAGAGAATGAAGAAACCACAATAAAAGACCTTATTCACGACCCAATCAATTTTCTTTTTTTCTAAACGTAAACTCCCCGCTCCTTACCCTCACCCCCTCACCCCTACCCCCCCCCCAAAAAAAAAAAAAAAAAAGAGACAACGCAAAACCACCCAACCCTCACTTTCCTTCGCCCCCTCATCAAATATGCAAGCTGATCATGCAATTGCAAACTTCCTGTGGCTGGCCCCCGAGACCCGACCGCGGTTCTCAATCACCGACAAAAGGCAAGGCACACAAGGTCGGGGTCGTTCGTCGGATTTGCGGTCCCGACGAGGCAGCCGCAACGTGTCGCCACTGAACGCAAAACAATACCGCGTGGTGTGTCCCTTTAAAACGTGCGTGCGCGTGGATCTGGTGTGTGCGTGTGCGTTGTAGGGGAGGGGAAGGGGGAAGGCGGGGGGAAGAAGAGGGGAAGGAAAGGAGGGGAGGGATGGGCAGGCGGCGAGGGAGGAGAGGAGGGGAAGGGGGAGGGGAGGGAAAGGGAGAAGCTTTTTTTGTTGTTATGTGGGTGTTAACTTGTATGTGCGGCGGCGGCGGGGGGGGAGAGAGAGAAGAGAAATGCATGTACCTATCCGTGTACATTTGACGTGTAAAATGCATGCGAGAAGCGGTGGGTGGGTGCTTGCGTGTGTGTTTCATTTGCTTATCAACCCGACGAAATTATATAATATTTAAAAAAATCACAACAACAACCCGCACCTTAAAAACTGAAAAAAAGAAAAAAATAACAATAATCCAGACCTGTTGCAAAACAAGAGCAATCGGCGGTTCACACACGCAGGTTAATTAAGCTTCGCGAGTCATTGCTTAATTGAACAGAAGAAAAAAGAAAATTATACGGTTCATGTCAGGTCGACAACATTAACGAAATAGAAGTACATGCTAATAATGTAATAGGTCCAAATAAAAAGCAATCTAATAGATCTAATTGTTAAATGAACCAAATTCTACATAAATCTAACACCTCCAATAAAATAGATATACCAGTAATACTATAGCTAATAGATCTAATTCCAATATAAATTACCGGTAATTCTATAACTAATAGATCTAATTCTATAATAAATCAAATTATATCTAACAGATATAATTTGAAAATGAAGTCTCTAATTCTGAAACAAATCCAGTACTTCTGAAATCAATATAATTCTAAATTTCGTCAATTCTCGAATAATCCATTTCTAAACAAATATAAATCCAGTTTTCCACCAAATCTAACACTACAATCTATCTAACCCAACATAAATGTCAAATAAAAATCTAAATCAAATTAAATCTAAAAAAGAAACAGCAAGATTATCACAAAAAAAGGGTTTCAGTAAAATAAAATCCGTTTCGTCAGCCTGGTTCTGCTGAAGAAAGTGAACTGCAACGTATATTCAGCCATTGCACTTCACAACTTCGCTGAATCGTGTATTGCATATCCACGTTCCGCGCGGTTGAAAGTATTTGACTCTTTGACCCTACGACCCGGCTCAGTTACTAGTATTCCTGTTACCATCGCTATTGCTACTGTTATTATCACAATCACTATCATCACCGTCATATAACGCTCAGGTTCATGTTCTTTCCCTGTCTGTGTCTGTCTGTCTGTCTGTCTCTCTTCCCTTATCACCTTTTCTCCCCCTATCCCCTTTTTCTCTTCCTCTCCCTTTCCTACCCTCCCTTTCGCACTCCCCAAAACGACCCGCAAAACTCATTCTCGCGTGAGTACTAGACGGTGAGAAGTCGTGTTGTGGATGTCGGCTGAGGTCAGCAGCGGAGGGATCCCTCGAAATTAGCAAAGTGGAAAATCATTCTCTCTCTGTCTCTCTCTCTTCCCTCTCTCCTGCTCTCTCTCTCATACAAAAAAAAAAAAAAAAATTAGTTATATATTTGAAGAAAAAGAAAATCAAATAAATATAACTTACAGATGATTAGCAAAAAAATCTATTTAAAATACAAATATAAGTCAGAAGAAAACTGAGAACAGAACAATAACGTTCAAACAATGCAAGGCCAAAGGGGAACTTGAAAGAAAGATAGAGAGATAGGGATAGACAGAAGGACAGACAGATACAGTGGAGAGTGGAGAGAGGAGACGAACGAATAGAAGAGACAAGAAGAGAAAGGGAGACAAGAGAAGGGAAAAGAAAATGAGACGAGACAGGATCATAAAGAGGAAATGAAAAGAATGAGGGGGAGAAAGAGAAGAGGAAAAAAGAAGAGGAGACGAGGAAAGATATAGAAGAGGAGACGAAAAGATAATAGAAGAGGAGACGAGGAAAGAGAAGATAAGAGGAGAGGAGACGAGGAAAGAGAAGAGAAGAGGAGAGAGGAAAGATAAGAAAAGGGAGACAAGAAGAAAAAGGAAGAGGAGACGAGAAGACAGAAGAGACGAGAAAGTAGAAGCAAAGAAGAGAGGCGAGAGAAATCGCGACGAGCCTCGCCGGCCGAGAACCGTGCGCGTGCCCCCACCCACTCCGCCGCCACAGATATCTCCCCGTCTCTCCAGCGCCCTCCAGGCAACAGCTGTGGCGGCGGTCGGGCGGCGGCGGCCTGCTCTCGCCTGCAGGAAGGTGTGGGCGGCAGTCGCGTGGCTGGCGCGGGTGCCGCCCTCGAGAAAGTTCCCCTTGGCTCCGGTCTTGATGAATGTGGACATCATTAAGAGGCGAGCGAGCGGCGGACGTCGGCGATGCAGCTGGCGCCTGCGCCGTCTGCGCCGGCTGCGAGGCGCATTTGCAGCGCGCGCGCGTACGTAGTACACGTGTGAGTGTGTGTGTGTGTGTGTGTGTGTTGTGGTGTGGTGTGTGTGTTGTGTGTGTGTGGTGTGGTGTAGTCTTTATGTATTGTCTTTATGCATGTATGTATGTATGTGTATATGTATGACTAAATCGTATGCACTGTGATAAATGTAGAAAAGGTATGAATGAGAAAATCCTCAGGCAATACATAAGAGAAAGTATTCCAACCAAGGTCTTTGCGAATACATCTTCGTCCAGTATTTTTTGACAATGTAATGTAGCGAGTATGTTTGTATGTAATAAATAAAGTATAAAATTTATGCTTTATCATACATATCAAATATGATATCATATATACTATATATATATATAACCTATATATCAGTATATATATATACATTATATCGTATATTATGTCGTGGTGTGTGCTCGTGTGTCGGTGTTGTTGTTGTCGCTGTGTGGTGTGTGTGCTGTGTGTGTCGTGGTGTGTGTGTGGTGTGTGTGC
Source organism: Penaeus vannamei (assembly GCF_003789085.1). Classification (NCBI taxonomy): domain Eukaryota; kingdom Metazoa; phylum Arthropoda; class Malacostraca; order Decapoda; family Penaeidae; genus Penaeus; species Penaeus vannamei. Next base: position 178,271 of record NW_020868708.1, read on the forward strand.
GTAGTATAGTGATGAATACTATAGTATTATTCATTATATATAGCTAGTTACTAATATATAGTGTTATATAGTGTATATATAATGTATACTATGTAGTGTATATATATGATATAATGTATGTATAATATACGTATAGGCTATATCATGTATGATATGTATGGTATGTATGTATGGTATGTATGTTATGTATATATATATAGTAGTATACTCACTATCATGATAATATATATGATATATATACTCAATATAGTCTCTATTATAGTCACGGAGATAGGATCATGCATGTTTACCATTAAATCCTCCAATATCTATCTGTGTCCTAGGCTTTTTTGGGTCAAGATACACACAAACACCCTCTAGTCTGACCCCGCAGCTAGCACAGAGCGCGGAGCCATAACCACTACCGCCATTCCGCCAAACAGTGTACACTTGGCATTCGCATCAACTTCGAGGTAGCGACATACAAGACGAACAAGAGAATCAACGAACGTGTAAACAAATCATCCACAACCGAGGTTTTTCTTACGGGCGTCATAGGCAACACTCATGGCATGCGATTACTTTCGCCATCGCGTGACTCCAGGCGTAGATAAGTTACTTTGCCTATGGCGGATATGGAAGTCTGGCTCGCGGATTTTGTGAGAGAGGGAGGCGAAAGGGAGAGAGAGAGAGAGAGGCCCAGTATGAGAGGAGCTAGAGAGAGAGGGGGAGATGCAGAGAGAGAGAGTAGGACGCAGAGAGAGAGAGAGAGAGAGAGAGAGAGAGGAGAGAAGAGATGTACGAGAGAGAGAGAGTAGAGAGGAAGGAGAGAAGAGAGGAGGGAGAGGAGATCGAGAAGATCTGAGAGAGCAGAAGGGAGAGTGAGAGCAGAGAGAGAACGCGAGAGAGATGCGGAGAGGGAGAGGGGGGAGGAGAGAGAGAGAGAGGAGAGAGAGAGAGAGAGAGGAGGAGAAGAGGAGAGGAGAGAGAGAGAAGAGAGAGAGAGAGAGAGGGGAGGAGAGGAGAGAAGGAGAGAGCAGAGAGAGACGAGAAGGAGAAGAGAGGAGAGAGAGAGAAGGAGAGAAGCAGAGAAAAGAGAAAGAGAGGAGAGAAGCGGGAGAGAGAAGGAAGAGAGAAGAGAGAAGAGAGAGAGAGAGAGAAGAGAGAAGACAGAGGGAGAAGAGAGGTCGAGAGGGGAGGGAGAGAGAGAGGAGAGCAGAGAGAGAGAAAGGAGAGAGAAGAGAGAGAGAGAGAGAGAGAGAAGAGGAGACGAGAGAGAGAGAGGAGAGAGGAGAGGGGAGGGGGGGGAGGCGGGGGGAGCAAGAGTTTGGGTCATGGGGTGAGTGGACCACATGAACGAATCAATGGATGGGTGGGTGGTAGGGGGTGGGTGGTTTGAGCTGGAATGAATGAGTCAGGGTGAAGGTTTTGGTTGGGTGGTGAGTGAGTGAAGGGGTGTGTGAGGGGGTGAGGGGGCTGAGTGAGTGGAGTGAGTGAGTGTAGTGAGCTGGCGTGAAGTGATTGGGTGAGTGAGTGGAGTGGGTGACGTGAATTGGGTGAGTGTCTACGCTGAGTGAGTGAGTGGAGTGAGCTGAGTGAGCTCGAGTGATTTGGGTGAGTGAGTGGGTGGAGTGAGTGAGTGAGGTGAGTGGGCTGAGTGAGTCGAGGATGATTGAAGTGAGTTGGGAGTGACGTGAGCAAGTGGGAGGGGGTGGAAGTGAAGTGTGTGTGAAAGGTGAATGGAAAAAAATGAATGAATATGTCGTGTTAAGAGGAGTAACCATCCCTCTGGGCATGGTTATTCCCCTATTACAGGAGCAATGACCGGAAAAGGCAAGGGCCACACCTTACTTCCGAGAGACACGCCCCTTCACAGCCACGCCTCTTACGCCTTTACCCCACCCCCTCCCTTCCTCCTCTCCCTCTACACCCTTACCTCTCCTCCCTCCCATTCTTTAAACTTTCTTCTTTCCTCACCTATCCCTCCTCCCCTTAACCCTTCCTCTTCCCTCCCCTCCTCTCTCCTTTCCCCTGCCCCTTCTCCCCCCCTTTCCCTACCCTTCCTCCCATCCTTCAACTTCAAACCTCCTTCCTCTCTCGCCCATCCTTCCCAATAGCCCTCTTTCTCCCCCCCCCCCTCCTTTCCCCTGCCCCTTCCTCCTCCCCTTCTCCTTTCCCCTGCCCTTCCTCCTCCCTTCCTCCTTTCACTTTCCCTCTTTCTCTCCCCATCCCCCTTTAAAAAGGAAGCAACACTGTGGGGAAGAAGGGGAGGGGCAGTGGTAACCTTAACGGGGGAATGGATAGGGGGAAAAGGAGAAGGAAGGAGAAAGGAAGGGAGAGAGGAAAGAAAGAGGAAGGGAGGGATGAGGAGATGAAAAGTGAGTATAGGAGGAGAAAGGAGGAGACGGAGATGGATATGGAGAAGAGGGAGATAAGGAAACAGAGAGAGAGAGAAAGAGAAAGAAAGAGAATGACATAGATAAATAGATAGATTGACAGACAGAGAGAGAAAGTCGGAAAACGAGATAGAGACAGAGGTCACTACGACACTACGACACCTTTACCCCCCACCCCATCCCACCCCCCAAAAAAGAGAGAAAGAGAAAAAAAACAACGAAAAGAGATATCAGACCGACCTCGCTTCGTCACAGTCGCTAAACAGAGGGTGAAGCAAGGTTAATGACAGACCAGAAGCGACTTCTAACATTTACTGTACCTTCGACAATAACACAAGAACAAGAGAAGGGAAAAGTCTGAACTAGAGGCGGAGGAGGGGGAGAGGGAGAGAGAGACAGAGAGAGGGGGAGGGGGAGGGGGAGGGGGAGGGGGAGGGAGAGGGGGAGGGAAGGGAGAGAGAGGAGAGGGAGAGGGAGGGGAGAAGGGAGAGGAGGAGAGAGAGAGAGAGAGAGAGAGAGAGAGAGAGAGAGAGAGAGAGAGAGAGAGGAGAGAGAGACGAGAGAGAGAGAGAGAGAGAGAGAGAGAGAGAGAGAGAGAGAGAGAAGACGCAATAATGTGTATGAATTTGTATGCATATAAATGTGTATGTGTATGCGTGTGTATGAATATGTGTTGTGTTTATACATTGTGTGTACATATATATACATATTTACTTACATACACACATACATGTGTGTGTGCGTGTGCTTGTTGGTGTATACTGGTGTATGTGGGCGTGTGCATACATGCATACACTTCCTTCTGAATAGGAGCTTGCGTGTAAGGGTCTAGTCAGCCTATATCTGCAAACTGCCCTGGCGTTAAGAAATAATGAGGTGGATCGAAGAGGGGGGGTGGGGGTGGAAGAATGTGGGGGAAATGGGGGTGGAAAAATGTGGGAGAAGGGGGGTGGAAGGAAGGAAGTGGGGGAAGTGGGGGGTTCAGGAAGATGAGGAGGGGGAGGATGGGGAGGGAGAGGAGGAGGGGGAAGATGGGGAGGGAGAGGAGGAGGGGGTGGTAGGGAGTCAGGAAGATGAGGAGGGGAGGGGAATGATGTGGAAAGGGAGAGATAGAGAGAGATGGAGAGGGGGAGGTGGAGTAAGAGGGTAGGGGGACGGGGAGGGGGGAGAAGGGGGGTGATGGAGAAGGGAGAGATAGGGGGGTGATGGAGAGAGGGAGAGATAGGGGGTGATGGAGAGAGGGAGAGATAGGGGGGTGATGGAGAGAGGGAGAGAGATGGAGGGATGGAGAGAGGGAGAGATAGGGGGGTGATGGAGAGAGGGAGAGATAGGGGGGTGATGGAGAGAGGGAGAGATAGGGGGGTGATGGAGAGAGGGAGAGATAGGGGGTGATGGAGAGAGGGAGAGATAGGGGGGTGATGGAGAGAGGGAGAGATAGGGGGTGATGGAGAGAGGGAGAGATAGGGGGGTGATGGAGAGAGGGAGAGATAGGGGGGGGGGGGTGATGGAGAGAGGGAGAGATAGGGGGGTGATGGAGAGAGGGAGAGATAGGGGGGGTGATGGAGAGAGGGAGAGATAGGGGGGTGATGGAGAGAGAGGAGAGGGGGGGTGATGGAGAGAGGGAGAGATTAGGGGGGATGGAGGAGGGAGAGGAATGGGGGGGGTGAGGAGAGAGGAGAGATAGGGGGTGATGGAGAGAGGGAGAGTATATGGAGAGAGAGATGTGAGGAGAGAGGGAGGATGGGACGGGACGGGGGGGGGGGGGGGGGGGGGGGGGGGGGAGGTAGAGTAAGGAGACCTTGCTCAAAGAGAAAGACAATAAAAGGAGAAATTACGTTTCTCGCAGTAACATGACAAGCAGAAGAGGTGAGAGGGGGAAGGAGGAGGTCGCTATCTTATCTTCTGTCACTCCCGTATCACGCACGATCTATTACGTAATATATAAATATTTTTTACACAGTTTTATGTAACGTTTCATTTTACGCTTTAATGAATCAATTGTGCAAATAAATTAAATCTATCTAATGTTTCCACATCTATTAACATTCTATCCAATTATTGATAAAATGAACTTTCGCTTCATTTACGCCCACATCTACCATATTATTTATATTCATTATGCATAACAAAATGTAATATTCGTTCCACATTTTCCCGAATCATGAACATTTTCAGTATGATCAGGATTTATACAAATTATTTCATATTTCCAGCATGACTACCAGGAATTTCCAGAACGATTAATATGAATAAATTCATATTCACAGATACAAAGAAAAAATATATGATCAATATTGATAATTAATATACGCTCGATATTTCCAGCGTGACCACAGTAAAAAATATATTTATTTAATATTTCCAGTACGATCAAGGGAAAACAATCCAGTCTGGTTAATATCAATAATCATAACTACGCATTATTTCTAGCATCATCATAGTAAATGCATATCGTTCATTCAATATTTCTAGTTTGATCTGAGGAAATACATATTCAATAATAAATAAAAACATTCAATATTATCATATCATCACCATTCAATTTTCCAATACGATTTGTGTAAACAAATAATCTACTAAAATATTATAGACTGACTTTGATCATACTAAGACATACCGAATGAGCAATCGTTATTTCCATATATCACACTGAAAATTTCCCTAGACATAGAAAATGGGTATCGTTACTTGCACAGATCATACAGGAAATGTACCTGGATATACCAAATGGCTATCGTTATTTGCACAAATCATACAGGGAATATCCATAGAGATAATAAATGCTAATTCTTATTTGCATATCATCATACAGGAAATTTCCCTAGACATACACACTGAGTATCGATACTCGCACAGATCATCCTGGAAAACATCCCTAGATATACCAAACGAGGACCGTTATTCGCGCACACACAGGAAATTCCCCGGGGTTCCAGCGCGCCCGGGGGAAAGTGCGAGAGGTTTCCCCGAGCCGACCTCCCCAACATGCCAGCGAGGAGAACGAGGCGAGCGCAAGAGGGGGGGGGAGGGGGGGAATCACTCGAAATTAGAGTCCAACCGACGAAGAAAACCACATGCAACGCGCCTGCTTATTATCATGTCAGATTTAATCTTCTCTAACAGATAGAAGGGTAGAGAGGGTGAGGAGAGAATTGAAGACATCTGAGGATATAAGAAATGAGTGGAGAGAGAGGATAAGAAGAGAGAAGTGAAGAGGAATGAAAAAGAGAATAGATGAGAAGAGAGAGAGAAGAAAAAAAAAACACACGCAAGTAAGGCATTTTCTGAAAGCAGGTCATTGCCCAAGTGCGGTAACTTCAGCAAGCACTCAATCACCTCAGAATTCACCTCACGTCGAAATATATAAATCTAAATTCACCTCTAATATCATATTGGATCAAAAACTTAACAAAACCGGAAATACACGTTTTGCATAACTAGAATACTGTCGAAAAGATCATAAACCGTCTCGATAAAACGCAAACCAATTTACACAATTGTAGACATTCCAACTCTTCGTACAGAATTATGAAAATTCACGTCATTACACAGGTACTTCTCTGTCTTGGCATAAACAGCTGACCTTTATCTATCGCGTAATACAATGACGAGATAACTGAAACTAAACCAATCTATTATCTTATGACGAATCCAAAAGACAGATAATGCAATTCATTGTAATGCCACTTGAATAAAAACACACCCAAACGCCATACACACACACGCATGCTCACACACACACACACACGGCACACACGCAACAGCACACGCACACACACACAACATCACACACACACACACACCACCCCCACACACACACACACACTCGAGCTTATGGAGCATTATTCTGCAAATCCATATATTCTTTCTTTCTGGCACTGAATGGTCGCAAGTCAAAATAAACTAATTTCCTTGCAGAAATTATTTACAGCACCTGGTCCAGCTGTCTAGAATTTCGTAACAGATGTCGTGACTGACAAGACAGAACGGTGGTCTATGCTGAGAGACAGGGAGAGAGTGAGAAAAGGAGAGAGGAAAGAGAGATAGAATGAAGAGAGAGAGAGAGAGAGAGAGAGGGAAGAGGAGAAGGAGGGAGAAGAGAGAGAAGAGAGAGAAGAGAAGGAGAGGGAGGGGAAGAGGGAAGGGAAGGGAGGGAGGGAAGGGAGGGAGGAGAGAGAGAGAGAGAGAGAGAGAGAGAGCAGAGAGAGAGAGAGAGAGAGGAGAGAGAGAGAGAGAGGAGAGAGAGAGAGAGAGAGAGAGAGGGAGGGGGGAGAGAGTGAGAGGGAGAGGGAGAGAGGGAGGAGAGGGAGAGAGAGAGAGAGAAGGAGAGAGAGAGAGAGAGAGAGAGAGAGAGAGAGAGAGAGAGAGAGAGGGGGGAGAGGAAGAGGGAAAGACGGGGGGGGAGAGAGAAGGAGAGAGAGACGAGAGAGAGAAGAGAAGAGAGAGAGAAGAGAAGAGAGAGAGAGAGAGGAGAGAGAGGAGAGAAGAGAGAGAGAGAGAGAGAGGAGAGAGAGAGAGAGAGAGAGAGAGAAGAGGGAGAGGAGAGGAGGAGCAAAGAGAGGAGAGGAGAGAGGAGAGAGGAGAGGAGGAGAGGAGAAGGGGAAGAGAGAGAGGAGAGAGGAGAAGAGAAGAGGAGAGAGAGAGAGGAGAGAAGAGAGAGGAGAGAGAGAGATGGAAAGATGAGAAGGAGAGAGAGAAGAGGAGAGAGAAGAGAGGAGAGAGAGAGAGGGACGAGAGCGAGAGGAGAGAGGACAGAGAGGAGAGAGGACAGAGAGGAGAGAGGACAGAGAGGAGAGAGGACAGAGAGGAGAGAGGACAGAGAGGAGAGAGGACAGAGAGGGAGAAGAGGACAGAGAAGGAGAGAGGACATAGAGAGGGAGAGGAGGACAGAGAGAAGAGAAGAGAGAGAGAGAGAGAAGAGAGCAAAGAGAGAGACCAAAGAGAGAAAGAAGAGAGCAGAGAGAAAAAAGAGAGGAGAAGTAGAGGGAGAGATGAGAGATAGAGAAGGACACTCTTCAGGACGATGACGGCGATAGGTCACGAAAATAATTTCAAGGTTTGTCTTCCAACTAACAACATCGTCCCGCACCATGAGTCATCATCATGAGTTGAAGAAGGGAAGGAAGAGAAAAAAAATCCTCAATTAGAAGAAAAAAAAAAAAAAGAAAAAAAAAAGATGCGCTCAAGAAAGGCAATGCTCATAAGAAAGAAAATAAGAAAAAAAATTCTCATAAGAAGAAGGAATGAAAGAAAAAAATCCCATAAGAAGGGAAATAAGAAAAAAATTTGTCGCTCGCAGAAATAAAATGAAGATAAGTGCCACAATACAAGCTCTAAAAATAAACTGAACCTTACCTTACCTTACTTAAACGTATACCACTACCAATAAATGTTGAACATGCAAATGCTATTCGAATACATGCAATGGCCAGCAAGGAAGACTGGCAACATCTAAAAGAAATGTTGAAATGTTTAAAGCCCAAGTAAGACCATTTTGTAAGTGATCTTTGGCGAGTCATGATTTCTTTGCATTTTTTTTATATATAAAAGGTATAAACGAGTACTGTAACGTATGGCCTTCTCGTTCCTCTCAATTGCCAAATCCCCAATTCCCAAATTCTCTCCCTGTTCTCTTCTTCTCTGTCTTTCTCTTATTCTCTCTCGAACTTCCACTTCTTACCTCATTTCCTCCTTTCATCCCACTCTCCCCCTCCTTTGAACGGAGGGAGGGAGAGAGTAGAGAGGAGAGAGAGGGAGAGAGAGGGAGAGGGAGAGGAGAAGCGAGAGAGAGAGAGGAGAGAGAGGAGAGAGAGAGAGAGAGAGAGAGAGAGAGAGAGAGAGAGAGAGAGAGAGAGAGAGAGAGACAGAGAGAGAAGAAAGAACAAGAAAGAGAGAAAGAAAGAGAAAGAAAGAAGAAAGAGAGAAAGAGAGAGAAAGAGAGAGAAGAGAAGAGAAAGAGAAGAGAAGAGAAGAGAAAGAGAAGAGAAAGAGAGAGAAGTCAGACAGAAAAAAAAGAGATCGACAGACAGACAGATAAGAGAAACGAGACAGAGACAGAAAAAAAGAGCCAGACCTCAGAAAAACCAAGCCCCTCTTCGCCCTGAACGCCCCAGCCCGACCAGCAGCAGCAGGGCGAACCGGAGTCGGCAGCCCGGGCCAGGAGCCCGACGCAGGATTTTCCGTCCAAGCCACCGGATGTGCCACAGGGGGGGGGGGGGGGCTTCTTGACAGATCCGTGATATAACTGAATCACTAATGTCATTATTTATTAATATGATATGAAGGTCGAGGTAATATTGCGGACGTGAAACACTATTACTTGTATGAAAACTAATGAATACGTAATTAATTAGCATCAATAATAATAATAATAGTAATAATAATAATAATAATAATATAATAAAAATATAATATAATAATAAAATCAATCATCATATAATAATAGTAAAAATAAATAACAATAATAAAAAATAATAAAAAAACAATAATATAGCTATATCATATGTATGTCGTCCGTTTTTCGCTCATCTGTCCGTAAGTTACTCATGAAATCATATGACTTCATTTTGATGTAAATTAGGTGATAATTGACAAAGAATGATACACACCGACACTTACACACGCGCGTGTACATGACCAATCGTATTTTTGGTAAATATTAGTATAATCATTAACATTATTACTATTATTAGCGTCATCATGCCCATGCTAAAATCATGATCATAATCATTATTGCTATCATCATTCTTCTTCTCGAGACAAGAACACTGCATTGAAGACCGTCAGTTTATACACAATCATCAATTTCCACGACAACCCGAGGTGGGAGGTTAAGAATGAAGGTAGAAGGGGGAAGGGGAAACGAAGGGAGAGAAGAAAGGCGACTGAAAGAGGAGAGGAGGGAGAGGGAGAAAGGGGAGGGAGAGGGAGAAAGGGGAGGGAGAGGGAGAAAGGGGGTGGGAGAGGGAGAAGGGGGGGAGGGAGAGGGAGAAAGGGGAGGGAGGAGGGAGAAGGGAGGGAGGGGAAGGGGAGGAGAGGGAGAAAAGGGGTGGGAGAGGGGAGAGCGGTTTTAAAAGAGAAAATGGAGTTGGGGAAGGGGAAAGGGGAGGGGAGACAGGGGGGGAACTCGAGGAAAGTGGATGAGTAAGAGGAGAAGGAAAGGGAGACGGAGAAGGGGCTCAGAAAGAAAAGGTGGATGGGAGAGAGAGGGAAAGGGAGGAGGGGGGGCGCGGGGGTGGGGGAATTCGAGGAGAAAGGAGGGGGGCACATGTAGGACTTGAAGTAGGAGTGGAATTAAGGAAGATTTGCGACTGAGAGGGGGTGGCAGAGCTACAGAGGGAGAGGGACAAGCAGAGGGACAGGGTGGGCGAGAGGGAGGAGGAGGGTGGAAGAGGAAGAGAGAACGGGAAAAACTCCTTTTTTCGTTCTGTGGAATTTCCATGGGTCCCACTAGTAATAACATTGATAATGATAATCATAATGATAAAAACAATAATAATTCCATTTACAATAACAATAACTAACAAAAACACAACAATAACAACAAAACTAACAATAACAACAAAACTAACAATAATAACAAATAATAATAATCACAAAAAAATCATCACTAGCGACCTTGTAAACCACCCTCCTTGTTGCAGCCACTTTGTCAAGCAGCTGCAACAGAGCGCTTCTTTGAACACACAAGACACTGATTGTAAGACCCCCCCCCCTAACTTCCATCCCCTCTCCCCCTCCCTTCTCTTCTCCTTCACTCTCCCTTTCTTTCTTTCTATCCTTTTCCCATTCTGCTTCTCCCTCTCCTCCCTTCCTGTTATCCCCTACCCCACTATCCACTCTTCTGTCCTTTTCTACCGCTACCCCCTATCCTTCGCTCGCCCTGTCCACCTCCCTTCCTCTCCCCTCCTCCTCTCCCTCCTCCCCCTCCCCCTCCCTGCCTTCTCCCTTACCTCATATCCTCTCTTCTTTCATTTCACCCTCCTCCTCCCTCCATTTTTCGCCTTTTTCTCATCTCCCCCTCCGACCCCCTCATTCCTTGCCACCTCCTCCTTCGTCGTCCTTCCTCGCCGCCCCCCTCCCCCTCCTTTCCACCATCCTCCCATCTCCCCCTCTCACTCCCCCCCCTTTCCACCACATCTCCCATCTCCCCTCACCCCCCCCTCCCCCGCCCTTCCTACCTCGCCTGACCTTGTGCGAGGCTAAAAACATTACATACCCGAGTGCTGTCCACGCAAATACCGAGAAGTCTAAGCATAAGAAAGCCTATGATTGCCTGGCGCGGCGAAGGA
>NW_020868708.1:193936-196436 GCF_003789085.1 Penaeus vannamei
TGTGCGCGTATGTGTTGTCATGTGCATGTGTTTGTGTTCGTGCTGGTGCGTGGTGTGTGTGTGTGTGCAAGTGTGTGTGTTGCAAAGTGTGGTTTGCAACTTTCGTGTGTCCATGTTTTTTTTGTGTGTGTGTGTTCATGTGCCATGCTTGTGTTCTTCGTGTGCCGTGTTCATGAACTGTGTTCGGTGTGCATGTTGCGTGTGTGTGATGTTTGTGGGTATATGCTGGTGTATGTGGGTGTGTGCATGCATGTATTTGTATGCAGATGTATGAGAGAGTAGAAGAGAGACGATAGAGAGAGATGATGAGAGAGAGACGAGAGAGAGATGAGAGAGAGAGAGAGGAGAGAGGACGAGACGAGAGAGAGGAGAGACGAGATCGGAGGAGAAGAGAGAGAGAGAGAGAAAATGCATACAGACACATAACTAGATTTGATATGCTCAAGCACAAATGAACCTAGAATTTAGCATTGTTTAACATTTGAAGGTTATTCAGTGTTAACAGTATTTCCATGTCAATGAAAATCAAACTTTTCTTGAACTGAAATAATCAAGTTTGATTTTTAGTTTAAGCTACAATTATCTGAAACTTTATTGTTGTTGAACAAAGCTACTAGTTATTAAATTCAATTCTTATTTTCTTATCCACAATATTCAACAGCGCTAGAATTTTCATATACTACAGAATCCCTTAATCAAATACATTTTCCACAATTATTGGATTAATAGATACAAAGGTAGTTCCTTCATCTTATCTTTATACATTTTTCTAGTTTTAGGTGTCTTGATGAAAATCTAACCTTCTTTCTTTTTCTTTATTATTTAATTATTGGAACTATTTCCTGAAACTCTAGCAGCTCTAGTAAATCTCTAACAGATATATAGTACCAAGACAAAGCTTGGACTGCTTTCTTATTTGAGGATAAATCACCAGTAGGTCCTACAAGCTTTATCTTCCTTGAATATTTGTGATGGGAGATTTATTTGTCTTTGCTGGTGAGCCAACAGGCTTGAAGGTTGCAGTTATACTGTAGTGGATATATGGACATTGTCAATGCATCTATAACTATTACATTATACTAAAAGAACAATCAGTTTTCCTCAATAAAGTTTATACAAAACATCTTCGGCAGACCATCAAGAGCTTACATATCTTTACCACATTTACTCTCTGGCCAAGATACAACGTGGAATGATTAATTTTTCCATGATAAACTGCAAGGGAGGTGCACAAGCTCGGTATATATATGGGGGTGCCTTCTTGTCCTTTACTTGAGTACCAATTTGAGTTTGCTTGAGTCACTGTGATTGTATCAGTGGGTTTTACCATCAGATTTTACTGCATTCATCACTCTAAATTCCTGCATGGATCTGATAGAACACAAGCCATATAATTATGAGGATTTTTCTTTGAAAGGCACTATAAGCTTATTGGAAACACCATATTTAATCAAACGGAACCTTCTACTTTTCAAACAAGTGCATAATGTCAATTTCTAAAGACCTCCGTTTACCAGATATGGAAAGAATAAAATAAAGAATATACCACATCTAGGCTGATGGTGCTACAATTTTTTTTTTTTGCTGTTAAAATCTTCATGTGAAAAAATCAAACCTTAAGCATAATTCTGGATAAGTTCATTCATAAAAGCAATGAGAAGCTTATTTCTGTTAGAGTATAATTAAAGCTGCCATAACATATTTATATCTCTATATATCATATATATTTATATATTTATATATACATACAAAAATTTCTTTTACACACACATATTAATATATATAAACAAGTTTCAAAAAGAATCAAGATAACAATAAATAAATCAACAATACATAACATCAAAAATAACAAAATGTTCTTCAAAATAGCGAATCTGTGTTATCTGAGATCATTTACACACATACGAGCCGTCAAGACATTTTGTGGTTTAGTGTGGACATATCAGGCTGTAATTAGGCCTATAAAGTTTATAAATGTGGTTCAAGACAAGCAATGCCTTTAGTGACCATAAATCATGAATTAAGAAAAGCAAAAGCAACATAAAAATTTACCTTTACAATTAATACTGTCATGATGAGTCTTATTACGATCTTTACTTTTTATGATACCTGATAATCAAATAGCATTCATTTTTTGCAGCAAAAACAAAGTAAATGTGAAGAATTAGACGTCTTCCCAAGCTATGATAGTTCAATTATGTATCACCACATGCAATTTGACTTGTATCTTACACTCAAGTTTTGCAAATTACGAAAGGCAAGAGTTCTTGATTTTCAATATTTTTATATTCCTCAGAAAATAAATTGGAAAGATATAAATGTGCCTTGGTGTCCGAGTTACTATTTATATTCGTATGATATATCTAATATCAACTGGAAAGTAGTAAGGCCTTTGTACTAAAAAATGTGAAAGGGGTGCATATATTCCATGCATGCGTGGTGATTGATATATCCAGCTTTGAAATTCTGACAAATATTGTGCATTAAACTGCTGGTTTAA
>NW_020868708.1:206436-211436 GCF_003789085.1 Penaeus vannamei
GAGTAAACGAAGAAAACATATTTGTTTACTAGCTATACGGTTCTCCTTTTCATAGATAACTGCCTCTGTCGTCAACTTTTGTGTAGGAAAAGTAAAAGTAAAAATAATTCTGATAATTGCTATTTCTCTATAAGCTCAATTCAGTATCTAATTTGATTTCATGGATCCAATGTTTAATACAGAATTACATTTCAACGAATATATTTAAGAATACAGTGGCAAACAGCTGGAAAATAATGTGGTATTCACGCAGTTATACTTTTGTACATATTTGCTACATAATCCACAACGAAAATGTTTCGCGGATTCACCTTCAAAATAGTTGGTGTTGTATTTTTCACAATTCTTTGATCATCCATGGTTATGCTGGATTATAACTAAGTTACTTTTAGTTTAGGAACAAGAGTTACCAATATAGCCATAAATAAAGATACATTTTACTTCAAATGCAGGGACGTCTTCTATAGGGCTGAATAAAATGGACATATATTTAATCTTTATTCCATTGCCTGTAAATTTGGTATGAAAGGAAATCATCCAGGAGCATAAATTCCTAAAAATGAACAAGGGACAAAGAAATATTTTTAATTGTAGTGTTCATATCCCTGAAATAAGCTTAATATTATAGACCGTTTTGGATACGGCCTGTTCTTATGGTTCCAGAGATTTGGGAACAGGTATCAATGGAGCACTTCTGGCTTTCCAGTCCAGGTAAGACCCGAAGTACAATCTGAAAATGAAAGAATATAATGTTCATGAATTGTAAATGGATGTACAGTAAGGGCAAACAGGATATGAATGAATTGACACAAGATCGAACGAAAACAATGACGTTTCGGTATGGCAGGCAACCTTCATCAGGAAAGAATACTCAGCGTAATCCAAACAACTATAGGTATCTGTATCAAATATGTACTAATTAAATGGTGTGGATGTAGTAAAATCTGGCCAGTTTGTAGGTGTATTAAACTGAATCAAATGCAGTTTATTTTAAGTCAATTAAGGTCCAAAAACAGGGATATATACTGTAAAGTGTACCCCAGCATTGGATATTGTACTATTACATAGGGCAATGGAACAGACAAATACACACATGCTTGTATTTTACTATCCAACAGATCATGCAAAATTCTTACCTCACTTTGCAGTATCCAAGAGGTTCAATTGCATCCCAAGCCCGCAAAATCCTGCGTCCTGATCTGCAGGTGAGTACAACGTTATCGTCCTCTGGTTCTGGCTTGACGAAACCGTACTTCTTCAAGAATTCTTCGGGGCTCAGGTTGAAGGCGGTCTTGAACTCGGGCACTGGGAGATGGGGAGACATATAGACACCATCAAAGCACTTGCCAAATCATTTTCAAATACCCAAATAATGGGACATTTGTTGTTTTTGTTACGAGAGTTACGAAGCTTCATTCACGACACTACTTAGGAGTCTTTCATAATTTTCATCATTATCACGTCTTCAAAACGTTGACTTATGAGCAGCCCCCCCCCCTAAAAGTACGTTAGCGGACGAAAAATGATGGATCAATATCATAATTATAAGTACATTCTTCTTTTGTGGTTCTAAGAAAAATAAATGAATTCAAAATAAAACCTTGTTATATTGCTCTTTCAGTGAATTAACATCAAATCTGTTGACAGGAGAATACATAGAACCTACAGATTTAATTTTACGTAAGCTGTATTTTTGTTCTTTTTTCATGAGTACAGATGGTTTGATACAAATGAAAAGGGTTTAAAGCAATATTGAAATATTTCCCATATTCAAATAAATCAAATAAAAATTGCTGAAACCATTCTGGTATGAACTAATATGATGAAGCAGACCGAATGTCATCGCGGCGGAAATTTCATTCTATGTCACTTCAGCTGGATCTTCCAACTGGGCATCACCAAAGGCAGCGCACAGTCCCATAGTGACTTAAACCTTCAGCCCTGCAACACACTCATTATGAATGATCGTACACTTTTCTATAAAGAGATACAGATTTTATAACGTTGAATGTTGTTACATTATTGGCTTAATAATGTACTTATTGTATACTGTTTTTTGCAGTGCAATAATCAAGAAATTATTGCAGGTAATCCTATAATCATGAGACTGACCCTACGCATTGTGGCTGAAATCTAATATTGACTCGTTTATGGTAGTTCATGTTCAGTCTTACTATCCGATACGTTTTCTTTTTCATCTAATGTTTAAGAACCAGCAGAAATGCTTCTACGGAAAAGCGGCCAGCCCTGCTAGCAACACCGACGTGGCGCGAAATTTGAAACAGCCGCCGCCGATTCGCCCATCATCGCGGATCATTTTTCACATTCAAAAAGTGTACGCCTGGTCTGAACCGCCTCGCCCTGCGTACGGTTTGTACGCTCGTGATAATGATGAAAATTATGGATGACGCCTTACTCCCCGTGGCTGCACTATGTTTAAATCAATAAATACTAATCAGCAATGAATCAACAAAGTGAAAAAAATCCTTTGCCAAGACAAAATAGATTATGATAACGTTACTGATATCAATAATAATTGAGAAGAAAAATACACTATCATCACTGATTGCTGGAAAAAATACATGAAACACACAAAACAAGAGCTTTTAAAAATCCCCAGAGAAGTCACTTTACAGCCAACAAGAATAGGAAATGCCAAAGCAAACGCCTAAAGTAAAAACAAAAAAGTAATTTAAATACCAAAAAAAAAAAAAAAAAAAAAAAAGTCAGAATAAACTCCTAACCAAGGGTCCACAAGTACAGACAAAACTCAGAGTAAACAGTTACTTAAAAGCCCGAAACAACTGATAAAAAAATCAGCATAAACAGTTACTTAAAAGACCAAAAATAATAATAAAATCAGAGTACACAGCTACTTGAAAACCCAAAAGAATGGCAAGGACAGATAGAAGTAAACAGTCCCTTGACATCGAGAAGCAACTCACGAGGTACATTCTGGCTCCTGGGTAGTTTGCCGGTCTCTTCCAGCTCCCAGCGGTTCCTCACGTCGATCAACACCACGGAGTTATTGAGCAGACGTTCAGCCAGCTCCTCGAATTCTATCCCTGTGGAATTACTCGATTGAGAGAGGAAATGTGTATTGTAAACAGAGGCGCAGGTAAGGGAGCCGGAGGGGTGGGCAATTCTTCACCGTCCCCGGTCACCGATGGAGTAAATAAAAATCTATGTTAATTTGTCAAATATCTCTCTCTCTCATATATATATATATATATATATATATATATATATATATTATATATATATAATATATTATATTATATCACTATATCTCTATCTCATCTCACTATCTATCTCAATCTCACTGTATATCCCAATCTCACTGTATATCCCAATCTCACTGTATCTCTATCTCAATCTCACTGTATCTCTATCTCAATCTCACTGTATCTCTATATCACTATATCTATCGCACTATATCTCTATCGCACTATCTCTCTCTCTCTCTCTCTCTCTCTCTCTATCTATCTATCTATCTATCTCTATCTATATCTATATCTCTATCTCTATCTCTATCTCTATCTCTATCTCTATATATCTATCTATCTATCTATCTATCTATCTATCTAAATATATATATATATATATATATATATAGAGAGAGAGAGGAGAGAGAGAGAGAGAGGAGAGAGAGAGAGAGAGAGAGAGAGAGAGAGTCACACACACACACACACACACACACACACACACACACACACACACACACACACACACACACACACACACACACACACACACACACACACACACACACACACATATGTAATTCATCTCATTTCACAATCTGGCACAGAAAATATTATTTTATTGTTATAGACTATAATAGCTTTTTAGTTTATTTAATTCTAAAAGATATAAAATGTAGGGATTTAAGCATGCAGATAATATAGAAAGATCGACAATAGGGGGACAGAAAATAACAGCAGCATGACAACGCCATACTAATAGGTAAATAAAAAAAAAATAAAACTCAAATAAATGGCATACAATAAAACGTAACATACTAACCAATAGGATAAGTAATCCCAGGGATCCTACAGGAAATGTCCTCAGCAGGAAGAACCTCGGTGGTGGCGGCAGGAATTTCTCCAGCAGCCTCCGTTGTGTCCTCAAAGGCAACTTTATCCTCCCTAGCCAAGTCCCCCCTCGCATCGTTCCCGATGGTCATAGAAAACGAGACATCTCCTCCGACAAGCACCACAAGGACGACCGCTAACTCTGGTAAGGAATATATTTGTGGTTAAAATGATAATAGATAAGCAATGAAACAAAAATGCAACAAGAGAAGTCTCGAGTGAAGAGATACGTTTTTGTTATAATTTGAAAGAAAACATTCCTTTAAATCGATAGACTACATTAGTTGATATTGCAGGCAGTGATAAATTTACCTGTATGATAATAACACTAATAACATGCAATGATACTAACAATGAATAGTAACTGTAAAACTGCTGTAACAGCATCAGTTGTTGATTATTACAATGTAATAAAAAAATACAGTAATGGTAATAATAACGAAATTGTCATTAATTTATCATTACCATTATTATTACTATTATTGTTATCATATTATCATTATTTTATCCTCATCATTTGTGTCGTTTTCATCATTATCATCAATTTCGTTTTCTTTATTATCATCATTAATGTAATTTTCATCATTATCATTCTTTTTATTTTTATAATTATCATAATTTTTATTATGTCATTATCACTCTTAGAACCCCTCTTATAATTACTGTTATCACCGCTGCCATAAACGCCATCATGAAAATCCTTATTACAGCAAATATCCTCCTCATCCCCAGATCACCAACAGAAAATAAATACAAAACAAACAAATCAAGGTACAAGTTTTCTGGGAAATTCCTTGTGGGCGGGACAGGTTTCGGCCGAGGAGCGAGGAGAGTTGCAGTATGAATCAGAGATACATTAATGGAGTCGGAATGTGGAGTAATTTATGGTTAAAAATCTTGTGCATA
>NW_020868708.1:213936-221436 GCF_003789085.1 Penaeus vannamei
CACAATTGTAGTTACAACCTTCTCAGGTGCAAAAAGGTAAAACTTCGCCAAAATAGTAGCTTTATTGCGCGGAAAATTTACGCTATTTTGCTAACCTTCGTAGCTCTCCCGCACAGAGCGTGGTTAGAATGCGTCATATCGTCGTTGCCTTTATGATGTAGGAAGTAGGAAAGATTTCAACTCATGCTTGCTTAGATACATACGCACATACAAGCACGCGTACATGGCATACAAATGACACAACCTTGGTATTTATCTGCTGTTAATGTCTTTTTTCTTATGATTTGCCATGGAACCTTACTTTCGAAAGATGTATATTCCCACGATCCGGCGATTACTCTGAGGGAATATAATGTCCAAACGCGTGCATTCGACATCGACTCGGGCTTCGTCTTCAGCAGTCAGACCCCGATATGCACCCGCCTTCTCGATAGAGATTCAAGGTGAAATAGACTCTTTAACCGAGAGTTGAGTGAAGGCCATTCTAGATTTTGGGATTCGGGATTGAAAGGGTTGAGACGCAGACGAATCCTGATTCATAGGGACGTCTCGTACATTGCACAGGTGGGCGGCCTAGGTAATCATTCCCCAGATTCCGTGCCCCCAAATCCAATGGGACACAAGGCTAAGGTATCTTAAATTCGACCCCAGAATGCCCACGATGCCCACCCCTTTCTAATGCTAAGGGGAATTGCAACGCGAATGCCATTTAGGATGCAGAAGACCTCGGTAGTTTCTCACCGCGTTCACTTCCCAAAACGAAATTTTTACTTTGTTTTTGGTATAGTAAAAACAAAACAAAACAAAAAAACTCGAGCAATAACAAGAGAAATGTAGAGCCGCTGCGTTTCGAGTCCGATTTTACTCCTCATCAAGTGCCGAGGTCGAGCTCAGAAACAATTACCTTAACTCGTTTCATATTATACTCACGGTACTTATGTAGATAAAATCACATGCAATAAAATCGTTCCAATTATCAAACACACAAAAAAATCATGATGTAGACCAATGGAAGATAAGGATAGAAAGAGAAAAGAAAGTAAGAAAGAAAGAAAACACTGGTAATCAAGAGAAACGAATAAACCACGAGAAAACGCATTACCGATAAACAGAGAAGAGCGAGTAGAGTGAATTATTCATTACTGACGCAACGACACCAAAGGACAGATCTGGAAAATGATTATCATGAAGGTTCTTTCCTATTGAGCTGTGTTACTACCATGTTTAGCGTGTGTATGTGTGTGTGTGTTTTATTATACAGACAGTGTGTGTTTTCCTACACAGATACATATCCCCCTACACATGCATTTGCACACGCACACACACACACACACACACACACACACACACACACACACACACACACACACACACACACACACACACACACACACACACATTGTTACTATTATCATCATTATTATTACTGTTTTCTTTATTATTATTATTATCATTATTATCATGATTACTATCATTCTCATTCTCATTGTTATTGTTACCATTATTATCTTTATTATTGGAGTTATTGTTCTTATCATATCATTATTGTTTTCACGACTATCGTTCTAGTTATTATTATCATTATAATTATAACCATTATTATTGTTATTGTTGTTATCATTATTATGATTATTGTTGGTATCATCATTATTCTTATCATTATCAATATTATTATCATCATTATCATTATCATGATTTTTATTATTATCATTATCATATCTGTATTATTTTCATTACTAGCTGTGTCATCATTGACATCATTAACATGATCATTACTATTGTTATTATCATTATTATCCTCCTCCTCCTCATCATCATCATTATCCTTACTATTACTATTATTAGGATTATTGCTATCATCATTATTGGCCATGGGGATTATGTAATGATGATGATAATTGTTGTTATTATCATTGTTACTATATCATTATGAATATTTTTTCATTATCATTTTATTATGATCAATACTTACTATCAATATCTTTAAATCTATGATCATTTTTGTCATTATCATTATTATTTTAATTATTGTCATTATTATTATTACTATGACTATCATTATCAATATCATAAATAGCATCATTATGGTGATGATGATCTACCGATGATGACGATTACTATTACTACTATCACCTTTCCTATTGTTTTAACACTGCAATTATCATTGCCATTGCCGTCAGCTTCAGGATTACCATTACCATTTTCATTATTTCGCCGTTACCAATATCATCACTGTTATTATCTTTATTCCATATTCACTATTAAAATTATAATCATTACTGCCATTGTTTTTTTTTTTATAATATACTTACCGTCACCATCACTATCATCATCATCATCATTATTGTCATAATCATTATCAGCAATATTAAGCCTAATACAACCTCCCCCTCCCCACCTCTCCCTCTCCCTCTTAATCTCTAACGGCGTGCAGACACTCATCTATCAATAATCATCATTTCTGTATAACAATATATTTATATTTGTTCTCAATTAACTCTCGTTCTCGCTCATTTCTCGCTCCCTTCCTCACTTCTCTATCCCTCTCTTTCCCCCTTCCCCTCCTTTTACCTCTTTTCCCATCTACATATTACAGCCATTAAATACACACACACACACACACACACACACACACGCACCACGCACACGCACGCACACACACACACACACACAGCACACAACACACACACACATACACACACACACACACACACACACACACACACACACACACACACACACACACACACACACACACACACACACACACACACACACACAACACACACACACACACACATATATATATATATATAATATATATATATATATATATATATATATATATATATTGCTCGCCACCAATTACCCATATTTGGATTCCTACCCTGCGTCGTGTTGGAGTCTCCAGATCATCTGCAGTATCTCAACACCAACTGCTTTATGCAAGGATTTATGAATAGAAATAACTAATGATATAATGTGATGGCAAGACAAAGAGAGGGAGGGAGAGAGAGAGAGAGAGAGAAGAGAGAGAGAGAGAGAGAGAGAGAGAAGAGAGAGAGAGAGAGAGAGAGAGAGAGAGAGAGAGAGAGAGAGAGAGAGAGAGAGGGAGAGAGGGAGAAGAGGGAGAGGGAGAGGGAGAGGGAGAGGGAGAGGGAGAGGAGAGGGAGAGGGAGAGAGAGAAAGAGAAAGAGAGAAGCGAAGAAAAGTGAATGAGAGAGAGGGGGGGGGGAAGGAGAGGGGGAGGGAAGAGAGAGGGACAGTAAAGAGAAAAAGAAAAAAGGATTTGGTGGCATAAACTAAAAACGTGTCACTTCAACAAGTTACATAAAACATCCTATCAAACCTACTTCTTTTGTATATATATTTTTTTACTATACCGCAATACTTTGAGGTCTTCTGCCTGTATCATAAGCATGCGGAACACTTCCCAGAAGACCGTGACGTCCGTTTCCGTATGACGAATTTCCATTTTAATCTTGTGCTACGAAGATTTTATACTACTATTACTAGCTTAAATAAAAGAAGTGTAATCATACGTTATTATTCTAGATTATGTCTATATACAATATAGTAGCCTCCTTTGCTCAATTTTATTAATTATATGCCATGTCATATATATGAGAATGCTTCGTATGATTATTGGGACCTCACTCGGATGACGTCAGGTTGTTTACATGGCACATGTTAGCCACCTTGGTATGCCTGCGTGATAGCGTTAGAGTTTGCATGTGGAGAGAGAGAGAGAGAGAGAGAGAGAGAGAGAGAGAGAGAGAGGAGAGAGAGAGAGAGAGAGAGAGAGAGAGAGAGAGAGAGAGAGAGAGAGAGAGAGAGAGAAATATTTGTCTCTGAATCCATACTACTGTGAGGTACATTTATAGCCAAATAAAGGGGAAAAAAATCATCATGGATGAATACCATATATTTCTTTCTAAAAAAACGTTACCACCAACTAAGAAAGTACAAAAGTCATTATATACACCATACAGATATTCAACAGAAAACGAGACAAGGAACAAATTAATACATCCGTAGCCCTTTATCACATATCAAACTTTTTAAAATGTCATGTAAAAAGACGATTCCTTTTTTATAACTCTTCTTTGGATTCTTTAATTAATGGAGCGTGTCTTGATTCCCAATCTAGGAAAGACCCGTAGTACAACCTGGAAAAAAACAACATATTGTTGATTTCTGGCAGACTGCAAACTGGAGTTGAGTTGTCCATGTATTTTATAACTGCTGTGAATGTTGAAAGTTGAATGGAAGTAGCGTAATCTTATGAAAGGTTACTTCTAACTCGATATACACAAAATCACAAGCTTATGTGCGTATGTGTCTGCAGAAGAACATATACATACAGGCACACACACACATACCCACATGTGGACAACCGTTAACAATACAGACAAAAAGATATATAGAGAGGGCACCTGAGAGTCGTTAACACAAACACAAACGGCCTATTTTCAAAATTGCGAGAAACAAAAAACTATTGAAATGAATAAAAGACATAAAGTGCATCACTATAAATAAACTTCTCCTACTTTAAAATGTGAAATATTATACTCAATGACCAAACTTCATGATTAGGGAAACGAAAGAGAGATCAAAAACGAATTCTTCATACTTAGATGAGCAAAATCGACTGAGGAAGTCTAGACCCGAAGGAGCAACCTAAACCATGGACTGCAAAAGTACCATGTATCTTAGTTGAGCTTTGCCTCGCCTGGACATAACAATATACGTCAGGGTTGAAGCATGGACAGGCCGGCTATGTTCAACTTAATATGCGCATGTGATAAAGGTGACATAGAAGATTAAAAGATTTTGAAAAGAAAAGAAAATCGGAACGACTGGGTAGTCTTTTTAATTCTTTAAATATGGACAGACCAACTCAGTTCACCATTATTTTTAATTTCCCAAACACCCAGAAATGTGTAGCTTCCAAAAAACGATTACATTTCAATACAAAAGCTGAATAATAGACCAATATGCTAATTAAGAAAAAAACATAATAATAAAACCAGCTCTTTAAGGAACACAATGTGACATCGAATAAATAATCTGGATTCAGGGATGGCAAATCAAGCTTCACAAATCTCTGGTTATACGAGTTGCTGAGATAATACAGCGTGGAATTCAAAATGGCATTTGTCAAAGTGTCACATGGTTGCAGCTAGAGGGAAACTCGAATATATGAAGAAATTTGAATGAAAACAAATCTGTACAGTAAATTCGACTAAACACTCTATGAATACTGTAAAAAATGTAACGCTAAAATCGTTCTCAGAATCAACTATGTTTAATCGGAGTTGTACTTGGAAAATTCTATTTCTATACCTACAACAGTAGTCAGGTACAGTAATAGCAAAAGCGACATACACACACCGTTACAAGTTAGGAGAAGCTGCATTGAACGTGCCAAGAAAAAAAATGGAATAAATATAAATGGGAACGTAAACCCCGATAATCACAAAATCACCTAATCACCTCATCATAAGATCTCTCTCTCTCTCTCTCTTCTTGGTTTTAGCAAGAACAAAGATTAAGTGAAAAGAGTTCCTCGAGCGGCCACTACGCAGGGCTCAATTTAAAAGGATTCGAACAACGAAGAAAACTGAAGAAATTAGAACGTACAATAGAGGAAAAAAGAAAACGGGAGGGACGCGATTGCACTTTATGTGAACAGCGAATCTCAGGAATGGTGAAATTAGGAACAAGATATCAAGTGACTTTGGTTTCCAATCAAGACTCCTGGCGAGTGGAACAACCCCCAAGGAAACGTGGAACAATCAAGGAAACGCCCCAGGTGCCAAAACATACTCAAATAAAGAACAGCTACGAAGATGTATTTCCCCGTATAGGTAAGAACAAGCTAAGAACATGCACACACGAACACACAAACCCGACCACACCCACTCAAGAACCCTCTCGTTCACCCCTTCCCCCCCCCCCCCCTTAGCCTTACCTCACTCGGCAGTATCCGAAGGGCTGGATAGACTCCCAGGCCGTGACGATCCTGCAACCGGACTGGCAGGACAACACGACATTCTCGTCCTCCGGAGTTGGCTTCGCGAATCCGTACTTCTCGGAGAACTCTTCGGGACTCAGCTGGAAGGCCGTCTCGAACTCCGGGACTGGGGGGAGGGGGGGGGTCATGCGG
Organism: Penaeus vannamei; assembly: GCF_003789085.1. Lineage (NCBI taxonomy): Eukaryota > Metazoa > Arthropoda > Malacostraca > Decapoda > Penaeidae > Penaeus > Penaeus vannamei. The sequence goes on from NW_020868708.1 coordinate 220,106, forward strand.
AAGGAGAAATGAGTACTCTTGATACAAACATGCTGAGGCTATGTTGGGTGTATATTCTCCTTTTTAAAATGATCTTGGTTGGATATTTGATGGTATTTACTGTCACTGATATTTGTCAGGCAGTAGAAGGAATTATTATATTCGCCATCTGTAATTGCACTCGTCAATATAATAAACTCATTAATCTCATAACGTAATTCCCTCAACGTCATTGAAAATATAATGATAAATAAAAATAAAAATAGAATATAAAAAGAAGATATAAAGAGGAAGAAAGACTACAAAGCCCCATTAGACAAAATAAATCTTCAGGTGATAAAACGAATAAACAAAAATATAACAAAATAAACCCACCATTACAATCATAACAACAAAATAGATATAAACCTCCCAATGTAAACACAACAATAAAACAGGAATGACCCCACCAATACTATAAAAAACAATAAAATAAGGTAAATCACAATAATATGATGAATATAACCTCACCAATACCATAAAAAACAACAAAATAAAGTAAATCACAATAATATGATAAGTATAACCCCACCAATACCATAAAAAACAACAAAATAAAGTAAATCACAATAATATGATAAGTATAACCCCACCAATACCATAAAACAACAAAATAAGGTAAATCACAATAATATAACAAGTATAACCCATCCAATACCATAAAAAACAACAAAAGGTAAATCACAATAACATAATAAGTATAACCCCACCCAATACCATAAAAACAACAAAATAAGGTAAATCACAATAACATAACAAGTATAACCCCACCAATACCATAAAAAACAAGGTAAATCACAATAAAATAACAAATATAACCCCACCCAATACCATAAAAAACAACAAAATAAGGTAAATCACAATAAATATACAATATAACCACCAATAAAAAAACAAAAAAGGTAAATCACAATAAATAACAAGTATAACCCCACCCAATACCATAAAAAACAACAAAATAAGGTAAATCACAATAATATAACAAGTATAACCCAACCAATACCATAAAAACAACAAAATAAGGTAAATCACAATAATGTAACATATAACCCCACCCAATACCATAAAAAAAAAACAAAATAAGGTAAATCACAATAAAATAACAAGTATAACCCCACCCAATACCATAAAAACAACAAAGGTAAATCACAATAATATAACAAGTATAACCCCACCCATACCAATAAAAAAAACAACAAAATAAGGTAAATCACAATAATATATAATATAACCCCACCATACCATAATAAACAACAAAATAAGGTAAATCAAATAAATATAAAATATACCCCACCAATACCATAAAAAACAAC
>NW_020868708.1:238936-248936 GCF_003789085.1 Penaeus vannamei
TTTGCTTCCTCCTGATATACATGTTACAAACTAGACTCTTTCCCTCCTGAATTAATGGAGACAGGTTCCATTTTCATTGTTTCAATGATAGCAATACTATTTCTTCTTTGCTAATCCCAACCTTATCCTGCAAACATCCATGCAAAATTCCACACTTCTTCCTTTAACATCCTTGATCTAATCACCCCTATTAACCCTATCATGATAGGGCCAGAATTTTCTGTGACATCATTATGCAACAGACTAGCCTTATTGACAGGGTGTGTGCTTTGTACAGCCAGCCCATCTGCTTGCTTGTTAGAGTGAGTCATGACATGTATACATATCATACATCATAGCGGCTACAGCCATACCTGTTTCAGAGGGGTTCATCTGTACCTTCCTGAACTGCTGTATGACTTATGACGTGTATCACATTTAATCATTAACTAGTCCCCCTCTTTATCCTTTTCACTATTACACCTTTCTATAGTGCTAAATGACCTTTGATGTCAAGTACATTAATTTTGCTATTTAAACATTAACCATATGATACCTTTATTTGTACCATAATGTACTTAATTTGATACTGAAATAAAATTATCAATTCAGTACTTATGAGAAACTATAGTGTATCTGAGAATTGCTTCATTTTGTAATGATCTAACAATTATCTCTTTGCAGGAGTTGAATATCAGCACAATGGATTGGTTCTATATTGCTGCTGGATGTGTTGGTATCACACAGCTGGTACTTGACTGCTGGACTTGGATTCAGACATTTAAGATACTTGGATTTTTAGCTTTCTTAAGGTGAAAGAGTAGTTGTAATATTTGTGTGTGTGTGTGTGTGTGTGTGTGTGTGTGTGTGTGTGTGTGTGTGTGTGTGTGTGTGTGTGTGTGTGTGTGTGTGTGTGTGTGTGTGTGTGTGTGTGTGTGTATGTGTGTATTTATTATTATTTATTATTATATTTATTTATTATTTATTATTGATTTATTCTCTATCTTACCCTGGAATTATAAATGTAGCAATATACTATCATGACAGAGAGCTAAACGATCATCTCAACTGTTTGGCCACAGGTTCATGTACTGTAGCTTTTGTGAATTATGTTGTATATGGATGGCTCTACAAGTACTCAGCCACCAGGGAATCAATTAATAGAGCATGTGTGACCTCACCTGATTCTGTTCCTTGAAGTTTCATGATTTTTTCTTCTTCTAATGCTGTTGATAGCAACACTGTATTAACATTATGATTGTTATGATATTAAGATTATAGCAATAACAGATGATAACGAATTTTTCTGAAAATCAAGGAAAAAGGTAAACAGCTGAGATAGGTAGGACTAGTTATTGACACCATGGTGAGCACTTGTTGAGCCACCTAAGTAATAAATGAAAAGCACAATGCACAGCATGTATGTCGTGCCATCTCAGTTGATTAAGAGATTGGGGACAATTCTGAAAGTTTCCTCTATTTGAATTCAGGTGTTAATGATAGATCTGGTCCTTGTTCATGATTTTTTATCTACTGTTGAGGTCATGTATATATGCATAGTAAGATTTTCAGTATGAATGCTTCAGATTAGAAAAATGTGTTTCAAGGAAAAGAAATTCATGATAAGAATCTTTTCAATTTTATTTCTATCATTTTTGAAACAACAATATGAAGATACTTTTGAGGCATAGAATCATAGTTTACTGGATAGTAATACCAATTTCAAAGTAATGTTAATTAAATCCATTATAATTCCAGATATGTTATATTGCCAGCAGACTGTGATCTAACCCTCTTTTTGTTCAAACACTTTGGAAAGCCAGTTGGTAAGTAAGAAATATGTGTGAGTAATACTGTATGATGAATATTATCATTAATAGCTAATGTTTTTGCTATTTCTTGAATACCATACATTTCACAGAGCTAGTTGGAAAACATTTAGTTTTGATATCTTGAAATTCATAGAAATATAACTGATTTAGCTTGTTTTATACAACATTTACTAAAGTAAATGCTTTTCCTAATGAGAAGAAACCTTAGTGCTCTAAAATTAAATTCTTACTTGATTAAAGAAATACAAATTTTGGGAAGTGAGATATAAGTTACAGAATTATTGAAAACCTATTTTAGAGAGAATAGTTACATTATGATAGTTATTTTAACAACTGCAGTGTCATTTTTTTTATAATCATGCAATCAATACAGTTAATGAACCAAGTAACTATTTTTTTTATAATGATTATTTTTCTAGAGAGTCTTGAGGGTCGTGTTATATGGATCACAGGAGCTTCAAGTGGGATCGGTAAAGCGCTTGCTATTCGACTGGCAAAAGCAAAAGTAAGAGTTGTTCTCTCTGCACGGTCTGTAGAGAATTTGAATGAGGTGAAGCAGAAATGTATCGGTGAGTCCTTGGATTACTTTATTTGTATTTGTTTAGCTTTAGAAAGAGGATTGACATTCTCTTTTTCATACTATTATGATAATCATCATCCATCACTGTTGTCTTTTATCTTTATTATTGTCAATACCATCACTATTGTTATCTTTTCCATGATATTTGTTATTGTTATTGCTACTAGGATTATATTTCTTGTTTTTATTCTGAATTTCTGATCATTCTTATTCTTTGTTTATTCTTATTATCATTATTTCAGTCTTATTTATTGTTTTTATTATTATTATTATTATTATTATTATTATTATTATTATTATTATTATTATTATTATTATTATTATTATTATTATTATTATTATTATTATTAATTATTATTATATTATTATTGTTATTATTGTTATTATTATTATTATTATTATTATTATTATTATTATTATTATTATTATTATTATTATTATTATTATTATTATTATTATTATTATTATTATTATTATTATATTATTTTCATTATTATTATTGTTATTGTTGTTATTATTATTATTATTATCATTATTATTATATTATTCATTAACATTATTATTATTATTATTTATTAACTCAGGCCTCCTTGAAGGTACCCAATGTGTTTTTCAAGCCATATGTCTTTTATGACTGATTCAATTTGTTTGATATAAGGTATTACTGCCAATTTTTGCCAAAATTCCTCGAAAGCATCCATCAACTATGGTGTAAAATTTCCTTGCTGAAAGGCTATAAACTGTGATCTGACTTGAGATAATGATGGCATAACACAGATGTCTGTGCTGAAACTGCCCTTAATGGCATGGCATAATATATGTGCCATGCAAGGGAATGGAGTTAACTGTACTCTTGAAGTTTATAGCATAATTATATATGAAATAAAATCCTATTATGTTCATAGTGCAAATAACAAGCATAAAGAGACTATATTTAATTTTATTGCTTTTTTGTGCATTTATTTTTCATGTAGTATCTAATGGAATGCAAATGTCTCAATAATTCAGCAAAAAAATGGATTTAGGGGATGGAAATGTGGTAATATTTTACTTTTTCTTACTTATGTACTAAATTCTCAGAGCCCCTCAAAGAATGTTGGAAATATCTAATTAAGTTTCATGGACTCTTTCAGAAACTGGAGGCTTAGAGGAGAAAGATGTTCTTGTCTTGCCATTAGATATGGTTCAGTATGACCAACATCAGTCTGCATTTGATAAAGTGATTGAACACTTTGGAGAGGTAAGATAGAATTGAGTGACTTTGCATTCATGCTTTTTTTTGGGTAGGTAAAGGAATATGTTTTTATTTTTATCTCTTGAGAATGAGTGAGAATGAAATTTTAGAATCAGTAACAGTTGTGATTTACATATATGTTAATTAATTATGATAATCTACAATTCCAATCATTTAAGCACAAGCAATTTCATTTGATTTTCATTTACTCAAAAACCAGTTGCATGTACTGTTAAAATTTGGGAAAGTACAACTGAGAATGTATCATGTAAATGAAGTTTTGGTGTTGGATCTTTGAATTACTAATGCTAATCATAATTTTGAAGTATTAATCCTCAAAGTCCTAATCACAGCAAATGCACATTACTACATTTTTTTTTTTTTTTACAAAGAGACCTCCTCCACATTTTTACGGTAGAATATATGTATGTCCACTAATGTATCTGGTACAGTCTGGCAAGTTCCCTCTAGGCACATTCACCATGCCATCAATTCCTCTTGCAAACTCTCCACTCCCTAAACTGGTTATACAGTTGTGTTTTCTGAATGTAAAGAGCATAAGGTAGTAATTCTGGCATTGCATGACATATTACATTAACCAGATCCTCCATTTTTCTTTTCCCCCTTTCTTCTGTAAAATTGTGTATTATGTGTCATACATTCACATCTTAGTGTCTTATTGTCTTTTTATTATTTTTATTATTGTCATCCTCATCAATCATCCTCATTTTGATCTTAATTGGTTATTTCTATTGATCCTAATCATCGTTGTTATCATTGTCCATTTTATTATCATCATCATAACTATCTTTCTCATCATTATTGCTATCCCTATCACCATCACTGTCACTGTCATGATCATTATCACCATCAGTTATTTCTATTTAGTAATTGTTAGTTGTGTTTTCATTTAGCCAGCCCTTTCCCTTTTACTATCATCCTTCATTTTTTTCAGCTGGACATTCTTGTGTGCAACGCTGGCCGTTCACAGCGTGGCCGGTGGGAGATGATTGACCTAGAGGTGGACCGTGAGCTCTTTGAATTGAATGTATTTTCGCTCATAGCCCTGTCCCGGAGGGTGGTCAAGTATTTCCTACAAAAGGGGAAGGGACATGTAGTGGTGACCTCAAGCACAGCAGGAAAGTTGGGAGCTCCCATGTCTGGTTCCTATACGGCTTCAAAACATGCATTGCAGGTGGTTGTCTTTATCTGTTCATTCTGATTTGGGTGTACGTTTTTAAAGTGTTGCCATTTTTTTGTTCCTCTTATTTTCCTGTCTCTTACATTGGCTTTTACCTTAAAAGAAAGAAAAAGTGTGTTCCCTTCCAGCGTAAAATAAATTATCTAACTTATCACCTGCATGTTAGATTCAAGACTTTTTGCTCTTTTCTTCAGTTACTATTTTGATTTTATTTTATAACTTGAAAAATGATAAATCTTTCATCAAAAGTTATATGGCTTAAAGATGATGAAGGATGGCAAAATTAATTTTGCTATTACATTTCCCACTTGTTTGGTACAAACTACCTGAGTCAAAATTTTCTTGTAATGTTGATACAGCAAACAGAAAGTATGAAAGATGTCAAAAGACACTTTTCCAGATAACTTTTGTGTTGTCATTAGTAATTAGACAATTTTTTTCTCCTTTAAGGGTTAAAGAATACATTTTTTTTTTCTCACAGGGATATTTTGACTGTCTACGTGTTGAGAAGGCAGGGTGTGGTTTAGATATCACCATGTTCTGTCCAGGCCCTGTGGATTCTAATCTCCTCAAAGTGTGTTTCACAGAAGAGAAAGGGAAGGTGAGTGTCTGATTAAGTGTAATTTTTACATAGGAAATAAGTGTTCCTATGTATACTTATGATTACTCAAATTTTACAGGGCATGATGTAGTCTTTGTAATTTCATTAGTTTGATTATATTTCAGCACATTTGAGTCTCTTCATTCATTTAATTTTATATAGGGAGTATGTGTGTTTGTATTTGAATAGTGTTAATGACAGGGCAGTGTTGTATGTGTACTTGTGATTGATTCAGTTTTACTTAAATGGCTATCAGGAAGAATAAAAAATGGTTCAATGAAACCGATTCATCCTTTAGCTTGTCGAAGCATATAAAGTTGTGGCAGTATGAAGTTTGAGGGTGTTATTGTGCTGGGCTCAGTTATATAATCTGTTTCTGTACTGGTAGAGGTTTATACTCTAATTTCTCTTGAGTGGTAAATCAGTCTATCCTAAGCTTCATGAAGTGTGCATTGCATGTGCACTTTAGCCTTCTGAAATGGTCACAACTGTTGTCAAACAGGTTTCATATTCCACCTTGAATACCCAAATAATGTGATCTTTGTTGTTTGAAGCTTTTTTTTTTTTTGACTGTCGCTGTATTGTAGAACTAGTGCAATCATATTTTCCTTTAAGTGAGCAGCATTCTCAGATGTCAACTTGTCTAACCTTGTCCATACAGCCATTTTACAGTTTTATTAATCCAACCTCCTTCAGGTGTTAAATTTTCTTTTTGGTGTTATTGGAATTTGTGTTAATTTTGTTTGTTCTCAGTAGTTGAAAGGAAGTATTTATACCTGGAGTGTGGTGGGGCATTGGCAAAAGGTGCAAATGGCTGTGAAATTTCGAAAGGCAAATAGGATGTAAATAATAAGGTACCTTCATGGACACACATCAAACACCCAGGGCATTGCCTAAGAGAATGGCACAAGTAATGTGCTACAGTGGTCCCATATCTTTTGTGGGACCGTCCAGCCTGGGCAGATCTGCCAACACTTAGCGTGGTCCGCATATCTTACCAGCTGGGCAGATCAAACTTAACGTTGTGTTGGGGAGCTACTCCGATGCGAGTGGGCGTAGCTTATGCAGCTTGGTTATTTTCAAGTCTATTTAAGATGGATTTTTCTATAATTGTCATGCTTGTTGAAAAGGAAAACTTTGGAGCTGTGTGGATGCAAAGTGGCTTTGTTTATCAGTAGTCTTTTAAGTTCATCTTGTAATATATACTCTAGAGTTCATCCTCTTTTGAAAGTCATGTTTCTTTCTGGTTTTATGGCTTGTCAAATATCATGTATTCAGACTGTGGAGATGAAAACTATAGATTTATTTTTGTTTTTGTTTGGTTTTTATTCAACTAATATTGGAGGTAGCAGAGGTAGTCTGTTGCTACTAGAGGTAGTGTGAGGGATCCTCCTGCTTCAGCTGCTGGTGGAGGCGGTGTGAGGAATCATCCTCCTGCTGCTGTTGGTGGAGGCGGTGTTAAGAATCCTCCTCCTGTTGCGGCCGGAAGTGGTGCTTGGAATCCTCCTCCTGTTGCGGACGGAGGCTGCGCGAGGAATCATCCTCCTGTTGCGGACGGAGGCTGCGCGAGGAATCATCCTCCTGTTGCGGACGGAGGCTGCGCGAGGAATCCTCCTCCTGTTGCTGGAGGCAGCCTGCTGCTATTGGAGAGGTTGTGAGAATGCATGTTGGTCACTCCTCACATTACAGGTTGCTGTGCCACATATTGAAGCAATCTGCTGGACACAAGAGACATCATACATGCCGCACCTGTAGCGTGTCTCTTTTCTGGCATTGTGGCTCACTCTGCAGTGATGACACTGGCGGTACTTGTGGCCTGGGTTGAACACCAGGACATGGCCCTGTGGTACCTGCTGGCGCTTCTACTGCTGCTGACATGGGATATTCCAGCAGGGGGGAAGTGATGAGGCGCAGCCAGAGGCATCCGAAAGCCTCCCCTTCTCCCATAGGCCAGAGGTTTATGAAGGAGGTCTGCAATGAGTTCAAGCTGGAGCTGAAGTTGGCTGAAAGTGCCACCCAACACCCTGTGAACAATGAATGCAGTCACCATTGCCATGTCGAGCACCTGATAAAAATCATTCTGATACCACTTGTTGCTCTTTCTGGCGGTGGATTATGACGAAGCCAACTGATCAGAGAGGTCGATCCAACTCCTCCCACTTGGCATTGCACTCTGATGCCCCCTCCTGTGAGAAGTCGGCATCGTTGTTAAAATCGAAGTCATCCATCTCCCAGTCGGAGTCTCTGATGTTGGAAAGGGTGGTGGATCGTCGATGGTTGTCAAGAGAGCCTCCTTCACCTCTCCTTGACCAAACATGGTCACGAAAAGATAGAGGTGTGACTCTGGAGCATTCCTCAGCCATCTTAGGCCCTCTCCTGAGGTTGATGACCTGGGGTCGTCATGAGTACTTCTAGAGAGAATGCAAAATTAGAATCACAAAAAAAAAAAAAAAGTAAAAAGTATAAAAGAATGAAATGTATTACACTACACCAAATGAACATGTTAGTACTATCCATCATTATTCTTACCTTAACGAGTTGCAGATATGAGCTTAAAGTTGGTGGGACATTTTCTGGTAGCAAAACAAGGACAAAAGTCAGGCCTGAAATTTAAAAAATCCCCTTTTCCCCCCTATTTATACAATGCTTGCCCGAGACGTCATGGGGAGGAGGGGATGGTTGGTAGAGGGGGAAGAGAAGAAGGGAAGAAGGGAAGAAAGGAAGAAGGGAAGAAGGGAAGACTTCATGGGGGGAGGGGGTGGGTAGGCATCAGGTGGATTCCTACCCTCCCCACCCCCTGTGAGGTCTCTTCCTTCCCCTTTTCCCCCTCTGCCCCACCTGACAAGAGATCACATAACTGTTCAAAGTGGTTCATTCCGATTGTCAATGACCTTGAGGTCAAGATGTGCTCCCTACCCCTCCTCCCCAAGGTCTTCCTTTCCCAATCTGCCCCACCTGAAGGGGGAGGGAAGGCCTTGGTGAGTAGCTGACCTTATTGTGAAATACACAGAGTGATTTGCAAAGGTAAAATGTGCACAGTTAGAATAACCAAAAAAAAAGATCTTGTTATGTACACCAGTGGGGGAATGGGGGAGGGCGGGGAAGGGAAGTGCATCTTCATGTGAATACCGAGGATGAGACAGGTGTTACAGGGTCTGCTACTTCCCTGCTTTGCTTATGACTTGTCACTGTCATGTTGATTGTTTTGAAAGCTACCATACCAAGAACAACTACAGCTTACCAGTACAAGTAGCAGTTTGGTGTGTAACTGAATATATTTTATTTTTGTAAAAATAAGTTATGAAATTGAAAGAAAATCTAGATTTTCTTCCCCAGTTATACCACATTTCTTCTTTTACACAGTATAATAATCTTATTCACTGAAATAAACTCTGAGCATGTAAACTAGTCTTCTCAAGTCAACAACTCATATTGTCATTTGGCACTCTGAAGTATGTCACAAAAAGGAATTATTGGAGACCAAGGGAGTAACAGGCTTGTACACAACTGCTTACCTCTTTCTGTGAGAACTGGATTTGTAAAAATGAATGAAAAGGCATTATAGATTACATTCTGCAAAGAAATTGGTAAATTTGTAAGGAAAATAAGAATTAAATAAAATGATATAGCTTGAAATCATCCTAAAATACCCCAAAAGTATTGGACAGTCCTTTAAATAGATAAACAAGTAAATGATTGAATGCCATCCATTTTTCATGACAGGAACTTGGCCAGGAAAGGAAAGGCAAAAGAATGTCAGCGGAACGTTGTGCAGATCTCTTTGCCATATCAATTGCCAACAAACTGTCGGAGGTTTGGGTAGCTGATCAACCAGTCTTAACCATGTATTACCTAAACCAGTTTATTCCTTCACTGATGAAATGGTAAGTATTTAAGTTAGATAAGGAGTGTATTTGTCAGGGCAAAGATCAAGGGCAATAGTGACACTGAAGTAATGTGTATTTTGCCAAGGTATATGGATTGAGAATTTCCAAGAGATTATTGATGAAGGGAAACTTTAACCTATTCAGTGGACATTTGTCAAGCACTTCCTGCAAAAATATTTGAGCTGCATGTGCCAGCTGTAGGAGAATGAGTATCTACATCAATTTAGTGATTTAAAGAGAGAAAGTGAAAGGTCACAAAACCAGTACTTTTTTCCAAGGGGTGCCTTTTTTTCAGAGACCTTCCCATTATCATATGAATCTTAAAAAAAGGCAAACATGTTTTTATCAATTTGTGAGAATTTTGGTTTACATAGTAATCTATATTTTCTAGAATTATCATTCTGATCCAGCAATCATTTCTAGGTATCCTACTTGTTCAGATGTTTCCTTGCTGCCATACAGAGAAAAACAATAAAATGCTAAAGCTAAATGAATTTCCCCTTTTCTTCCCAGCGCTTTACAGGTTCTTCCGCTGAAGGCAATAATGAAATTGCGAGATGGCAGAGATGATGCAGCTCAGCTAACGGGTGCAGAGGGAAAAAAGGAATGTTGATTTATATGTACATAAGTAAAACTTTCTTGTATAGTACTGAACTAATGGCAGAAGCGAAAGATTCATAAACTAA
>NW_020868708.1:253936-261436 GCF_003789085.1 Penaeus vannamei
ATCAAACGAAAAACGGAAACATCTTGCAGTTCCATTCATATACTATAAACACACTACCCAAATCCCTATATATCTATACGTAACTATAAATAACATCCAATTGCAGCTATCAATTCATATCTATATCGATATGTCTGTGGATTGAAATGGGTAAGCGTATGTTTAAGCTTGCGTGTATGTGCAAAGACGTGATTGACTGTAACAAGCCCGTTTCTCTGGCTCTTACTCTAGCATGGACCTGCGCCTTTAGCTCTAATACATGGAACCTGCCGCCATATCTCCGTCTCTACTCTAGCATGGACCTGCCCATATCTCCGTCTCTACTCTAGCAGGCACCTGCCTACTCCGTCTCTACTCTAGCATGACTGCCCGTATCTCCGTCTCTACTCTAGCATGGACCTGCCCATATCTCCGTCTCTACTCTAGCACGGACCTGCCCATATCTCCGTCTCTACTCTAGCACGGACCTGCCCATACTCTAGCATGGACCTGCCTATTCTCCGTCTCTACTCTAGCACCATATCTCCGTCTCTACTCTGACCTGCCCATATCTCCGTCTCTACTCTAGCATGGACCTGCCCATATCTCCGTCTCTACTCTAGAATGGACCTGCCCATATCTCCGTCTCTACTCTAGCATGGACCTGCCCATATCTCCGTCTCTACTCTAGCATGGACCTGCCCATATCTCCGTCTCTACTCTAGCATGGACCTAGCCTACTCTAGCATGGACCTGCCCGTATCTCCGTCTCTACTCTAGCATGGACCTGCCCATATCTCCGTCTCTACTCTAGCATGGACCTGCCCATATCTCCGTCTCTACTCTAGCATGGGGCATGGACCTGCCCATATCTCCGTCTCTACCTCTGCATGGACCTCCATATCTCCGTCTCTACTCTAAGCATGGACCTGCCCATATCTCCGTCTCTAGTCTAGCATGACCTGCCCCTTTCTCTGTCTCTACTCTAGCATGGACCTGCCCCTTCTCTGTCTCTACTCTAGCATGACCTGCCCCCTTCTCTTCTCTACTCTAGCATGACCTGGCCCCTTTCTCTGTCTCTAGTCTAGCATGGACCTGCCCCTTTCTCTGTCTCTACTCTAGCATGGACCTCCCCTTCTCTGTCTACTACCTGCGGACCTACCCCTTTCTCTGTCTCTACTCTAGCATGGACCTGCCCCTTTCTCTGTCTCTACTCTAGCACGGACCTGCCCCTTTCTCTGTCTCTACTCTAGCACGACCTCCCCTTCTGTCTCTACTCTAGCATGGACCTGCGCATGACCTGCCCCTTTCTCTGTCTCTACTCTAGCATGGACTGCCCCTTTCTCTGTCTCTCTAGTCCTGCCCCTTTCTCTGTCTCTACTCTAGCATGCACCTGCCCCTTCTCTGTCTCTACTCTAGCATGACCTGCCCCTTTCTCGTCTCTACTCTAGCATGGACCTGCCATACTCCGTCTCTACTCTAGCATGGACCTGCCCGTATCTCCGTCTCTCTAGTACTCTCATTGCCGTCTCTACTCTAGCATGCACTCTAGCATGACCTGCCCTTCTCCGTCTCTACTCTAGCATGGACCTGCCCCTTTCTCCGTCTTACTCTAGCATGACCTGCCCCTTTCTCCGTCTCTACTCTAGCATGGACCTGCCCATTCTCTGTCTCTACCTAGCATGACCTGCCCTATCTCCGTCTCTTACTCTAGCATGGACCTGCCCGTATCTCCGTCTCTACTCTAGCATGGACCTGCCCCTTTCTCTGTCTCTACTCTAGCATGCACTCTAGCATGGACCTGCCCATATCTCCGTCTCTACTCTAGCATGGACCTGCCCGTATCTCCGTCTCTACTCTAGCATGGACCTGCCCCTTTCTCCGTCTCTACTCTAGCATGGACCTGCCCCTTTCTCCGTCTCTACTCTAGCATGGACCTGCCCTTTCTCCTCTCTCTACTCTAGCATGACCTGCCCTTCTCCGTCTCTACTCTAGCATGGACCTGCCCCTTTCTCCGTCTCTACCTAGCATGACCTGCCCCTTTCTCCGTCTCTACTCTAGCATGACCTGCCCATCTCTCTCTACTCTAGCATGACCTGCCCCTTTCTCCGTCTGCTACTCTAGCATGGACCTGCCCCTTTCCTCCGGTCTCTACTCTAGCATGGACCTGCCCCTTTCTCCGTCTCTACTCTAGCATGGACCTGCCCCTTTCTCCGTCTCTACTCTAGCATGGACCTGCCCTCTAGCATGGACCTGCCCATATCTCCGTCTCTACTCTAGCATGACCTGCCCCTTTCTCCGTCTCTACTCTAGCATGGACCTGCCCATATCTCCGTCTCTACTCTAGCATGGACCTGCCCTTCTCCGTTCTCTACTCTAGCATGGACCTGCCCCTTTCTCTGTCTCTACTCTAGCATGACCTTGCCCTTCTCTCTAGGACACTATGACCTGCCCCTTTCTCCGTCTCTACTCTAGCATGGACCTGCCCCTTTCTCCGTCTCTACTCTAGCATGGACCTGCCCCTTTCTCTGTCTCTACTCTAGCATGGACCTGCCCCTTTCTCCGTCTCTACTCTAGCATTTTCTCCGTCTCTCCTCTAGCACGGACCTGCCCGTATCTCCGTCTCTACTCTAGCATGGACTGCCCCTTTCTCCGTCTCTACTCTAGCATGGACCTGCCCCTTTCTCCGTCTCTACTCTAGCATGGACCTGCCCCCTGTTCTACTCTAGCATGACCTGCCCCTTCTCCGTCTCTACTCTAGCACGACCTGCCCCCTATCTCTCCGTCTCTACTCTAGCATGGACCTGCCCATATCTCCGTCTCTACTCTAGCATGGACCTGCCCATATCTCCGTCTCTACTCTAGCATGGACCTGCCCATATCTCCGTCTCTACTCTAGCATGACCTGCCCATATCTCCGTCTCTACTCTAGCATGGACCTGCCCATATCTCCGTCTCTCTACTCTAGCATGGACCTGCCCATATCTCCGTCTCTACTCTAGCATGGACCTGCCCATATCTCCGTCTCTACTCTAGCATGACCTGCCCATATCTCCGTCTCTACTCTAGCATGGACCTGCCCATATCTCCGTCTCTACTCTAGCATGACCTGCCCATATCTCCGTCTCTACTCTAGCATGACCTGCCCATATCTCCGTCTCTACTCTAGCATGGACCTGCCCATATCTCCGTCTCTACTCTAGCATGGACCTGCCCGTATCTCCGTCTCTACTCTAGCATGGACCTGCCCATCTCCGTCTCACTCTAGCATGGACCTGCCCGTATCTCCGTCTCTACTCTAGCATGGACCTGCCCGTATCTCCGTCTCTACTCTAGCATGGACCTGCCCGTATCTCCGTCTCTACTCTAGCATGGACCTGCCCGTATCTCCGACCCTACTCTATCATGGACCTTCACCTAAGCCTCTCCCTAAGCGCACCTGAGCGTATCCCCCGACAGGTAGAGCGGCGGCACCCAGTACACCAACTCCGGGTCGCGGGAGAACTTGGAGACGAGCGGACGCCACACGAGGGAGAAGCTGGGCGCGTCCTGGGGAGAAGAGTTGAAATTGAATAATATTTTTTTTCTCGATTTTCTGTGGTTTATTTATCTTGATTTCTTCTTTATTCCTTTAAATCTGGATAATGGAAGATCTTTTGGTTGCACCTATAAACAGATATATGTATGTATGTATATGTATTAATATGTATATGTATATGTATATATATATGTATATGTATATGTATATGTATGTATATATATATATATATATATATATATATATATATATATATATATATATTAATATATATATATATATATATATTATATATATATACATATTTTTTTTTTTTTTTTTTTTTTTTTTTTTCAGCGTAAGATATATCAGGAGATCGAAGTATTGTAATGTAATTGTAATAAGTTTGGTAAAGGCTGTCTGTGTCGAATAACTTTTTAGGAACAAAGAACCTTTTTTATACAAATAGATAAAAATGATTATGTTAATCCTTATGTTGATTATGTATGTATAGCGACCCTTGTATTAGTTTTTTTCCTCTATGAAATACCTTAGGCTATATTTATATACATGGCTTTGTCCATTCTTTACACAATCAAACGAATACTTTATATCAAGCATAATTTATATGTTATGGGGACAATACATATTTACATAGCATTTATAACACATCATAACCATTAACATCACATTAAAACCAGACAGTGCACAATATTTTTTTTCACCTTTTGACAAACAAACTGTAAATGAAAGATTCGTACCAAAATTTTGATGGACTCGCAGCTGCAAAATTTAATTACCATGAAATCTACATATAATCATTCAATAAAAAGAAGCCTACAATTCTAATGAACAAACCGGTCTCTATCATCTGGATTTGATAAAATGTGAAGCGCTGGCGGGTAATATTTCACGCAAAAATAGGCTTTGTGGATATTATGTTTGGACTGCGAAGAATAAGCAGAGACGAGTCGCCAAGGGTTATAAAAAACATAGTTGATCGCAGCTAGTTTGTTCTGCCATTCAACGTAAAAATATTCACTTGTTTTTTGCAAAGCGTGTGAATGAATAAATTAAATAAACATCAAAGGAATAGATAAGTGAATTAAAATCTAAATCAAAATATGGTCGTGAATAAGAGTAAATTAGTAAAGTCTCTGAATCCATGCTGCTTGTAGTGGTAGTTTGCCTTATACATTTCTAACTGAAGTTTTTCCATAACTTCAACGTGGCTTGAACGCTGCTTTTGCAAGCCATTTCTTGGTCTAATGTCTGTCCTTGATATTGCAAACGGAGACATTCAAATCCAAACAACATGCCGCTGCTGAAACTCACCTACACACACACCACTCATTGACTCGCTCACTCGCTCGCTCGCTCACTCACTCACTCGCTCACTCGCTCACTCGCTCACTCGCTCACTCGCTCACTCACTCATCACTCGCTCACTCGCTCACTCACTCACTCACTCACTCGCTCACTCACTCACTCGCTCACTCACTCACTCAACTCACTCGCTCACTCATCACTCGCTCACTCACTCACTCGCTCATCGCTCACTCACTCACACTCTCGCTCGTCACTCACTCGCTCACTCATCTCGCTCACTCGCTCACTCACTCGCTCACTCACTCGCTCACTCACTCGCTCACTCACTCGCTCACTCACTCGCTCACTCGCTCTCACTCGCTCGCTCACTCACTCGCTCACTCACTCGCTCACTCACTCACTCACTCGCTCACTCACTCGCTCACTCACTCGCTCACTTCACTACTCACTCGCTCGCTCCTCACTCACTCGCTCATCACTCGCTCACTCACTCACTCACTCACTCGCTCACTCACACTCACTCGCTCGCTCACTACTCGCTTCTCACACATATATACACATACAATCAATACACATACACATATATACACACACACATACATACCCACGATGTATGTCTATTCTCGAATGTGTAGAGGAGCAGATGCCGACCGACAACCACAGACCTCAAACGCCACTGTGATATACGTAAATAACTGGAAGCAAGTGCGCGTGTGATTCAAGAAAGACTTGGCAAACAGCAGAGGGAAAAAAATGAAGGAATCTGCATACACCGCGACGGAAAAGTGCTTGAACACGGCGTCCCACAGTTTCAAACTCTCTAAGCACGACGGGAAGAGGATTCGCTATCAAACAAGTGAATGCTTACAGGAATGAAGCGCATTTGCGGTTCTAAACAAGTATATATATGCTCGTCAACTTCTGCCACATATTCGTAAGGATTGTGTTGTCAGCGTGTAAAGAATGAGGAACTGGAATACAGAGAGAAAGAGAGGAGGGGACGAGAGGCAGGGGGAGGGGAGAAGAAGGGAGAAGGGAGAGGAGAGAAAGGGGAGGAGGGAGAGAAGAAGGGGGGAAGGGAGAGAGAGAGAGGAGGGGGAGGTGAGAGAAGGGAGGGGAGGAGGGAGAGGAAGAAGGGGGAGGAGGGAGAAAGAAGGGGGGAGGAGAGAAAGAAGGGGGAGAGGAGCGAGGAGAAGGGGTGAAGAGGGGGGAGGAGGAGAAGAGGGGGAGAGAGAAGGAGGGGAGGAGGGAGAGAAGAGGGNCGCTCTGTAAGATGGCGGTGTCCATTTCTCTCTATCTACGCACGTCCGTCTCCGTAATCTCTACCCATTAATTTAAAATACACCTCAAAATCATTCAACATTCAACATGACTGATAAATAGAATTTCTTCCGTAATTCTGAAGTAGATCATCGCACATGTTTCCACACAACACCGGATTATCGCATAACATTACATTCAATACCAATAACACTATAACACCACCACTTATTTCCTTATGTTCCACCTCATACCCTGACGCATGGATAAGATATACATCACCAGTATACTTAGAAACAATAATAAGGTTCCAGATGTTCGAACTAATTTTCAAAGTTAGTCCACCGTTTACACGTGTACCTGGGAGTGAAGTAAGCAATAGCGCTCAGACGCTTTCGGAACCTCGGATTCGCGAATCTTCATACTCGATGCACAATAGTTTTCGAACGCATTCTTGTAATCATTTTATTAGCACAGGCCGTGAATTTGGAGAGATTGTAATTATATATATATATATATATATTATTATATATATATGTATGTAGAGAGGCCTAGGGCGAGGTAATTGAGAGAGCCCTAGGCCTTGAGCAGACAGGAGAATTAAACTCGCTGCAGAGAAGACGATGAAGTGTGTTTATTTTTGGCGAGAAATGCAGTATAAATACAAAAGGGTGCAGTAATACTGCAAGGTCGTCCGCGGTTGTGATGCGCTGATTGGCCGACGGCTGCATTCTTATCTTTCGCGTCGCGGCGAATCAGCGCAGCGGACCTCGCCGTGCTTGTCTGCCGGCTAACTCGGCGTAAGGGCAATTATGCGAGTGAAGTGTGCCGGTGCCGAGTGAGGTGACGGAAACTACGCAGAGAGAGGCAGCACCGGTGCCGACGTGATTGTGGCCAAATGGACACCAAATGGTTTCACCTGCCTGATGCCATATATGACTCAGCCATAGCTGCATTCTGAAAGAAAGAACCAAGAATGCTGACTGGTTTGAGTCACACTGGGACGAAATGGAACCAGTCACTGAGACCAAAGAGAAAGCACTGTTGACTTACAAGCAGAACCTTGCCTTAGCACACCAACAACCCTTCGAGCAGCTAGGAGCAAGGCCCAGCCGCTGCCCAACAAATACTGGCAAAACCTATGTACCAACATCCAGCTAGCTGCTGATCATGGTCACACCAAGGGGATATATGAGGGCATCAAAAGCAGCTATTGGCCCCATGAGCATCAAAACAGCTCTGCTTAAATAAAAAAACTGGTGAGATCATCACTGACCAGAGCAAACAGTTGCAGCGTTGGTCGAGCATTACCTTGAACTTTACTCGACTCAGAACATTGTGTCAGACGCTGCCCTCAATGCCTTGTCTGACCTACCAGTCATGGAGGAGCTGGACACCACACCTACACTGAAGGA
>NW_020868708.1:283936-286809 GCF_003789085.1 Penaeus vannamei
TCTTCTCCTTCTCCTTATACTGGCGCTTCTTCGTCGTCCTCTTCGTCCTCCTGCTTGCCCTTCCACCCTCTGCTCACCTTCCTCCTCCTCCTTTTTCTCCTTAACTTCCTTCTCCTTGCTCTTTCCTCCTGTATCTTTTTGTTGTTCTTGTTATTTTGTTTTTACTCATTTTTATCAAAATGTCGCCTGTTCGCTTGTGAAGACTCCATTTTACCTTTTTCATTTTGTCATATTCTTCCTCTTGTCTATTTTTCCCTCCCCCTCTCTTGTATATATTTATATTTATCTATTTATTGTATATTTATATCTATGTATTTGAATGTATATTTTTGTGTATGTATATACATATAAATGCGCGCACACTCACGTGTGTGTGTGTGTGTAAATATATATATATATATATATATATAATATATATATATATATATTTATATTTGTTACTACCATTGTTATTTTAAGAGTTACTTTTGTAGTGTTTGTGTAATATATGTTATTGCTGTCGTCTTTTTTATATTTTCGATATTGCTGTTGCTGCTTTTCTTGTAATTTTAGGTGTTAAGGGCATAATCGTACGATTTGATACACACATAATTTACAAAACTGTCCAACTTACCCGAAAAAAGTATTTAAAAAAAATCATGTAATGTACCAACCTACTTGACTTACCTTAGCGAAAGACATTAACTTTCAAGGGATATGCGAAGGGTACCTATCTCCTGTATGGTTCGAAGAAGAAGAAGAAGACGAAGAAGAAGAAGAAAGACACTAGGTGAATGTGTGGAAGGTTATGGAGAAGGAAAGCTACAGCATAAGAGCAAGAGTATTATGAAGAGGAGGATGAGAATGAAGAGAAAGATGAGGAGGATGTCGCATAGAAAGAAAAAGAAGGAAGGAGAAGAGAGAGAGAGAGAGAGAGAGAGAGGAGAGAGAGAGAGAGAGAGAGAGAGAGAGAGAGAGAGAGAGAGAGAGAGAGAGAGAGAGAGGAGGGTGGAGAGGGAGTGGGAGTTGAAGAGGATTTCAGGGTTGAGAAGTGAGGGGAGTTGACAAGGTAGGCATGTCCAGAGGATCAGGCGAAGGAGGGAGAGAAGAGGGAGGGTGTAAGGGCTGGGGTGGGGTACCGATGGTGTCACCTTCTTCATCTTTTTCTATTTCTTCTCTTCTTCTTCTTCTTGGAGAGAGAAAGGGAGGGAGGGAGGAGAGGGAGGGAGAGGGAGGGAGAGGGGGAAGGAAAAGGAAAAGAAATGCGTCTGAAATATACTCCATCTGCGTGAACTTTAATTGTATTTGAAAAGCCGTCAGTCAAACATTAATAGTACATAGCTAAAGGACTGCATTGTAATCTTCACCGTACTATCTCATGCATTCAGTAAAAAGCCTTTTGCAGAGTCATTCATATCAAAGGGAAGAGGAGAGTTAAGCGAAAAGTACAGGCGAACAGATCGATCGATAGAAATTTATGTATGTAGGCCTCTTCATCCGCTGAGTAAGGAAGCGAAAGGAGGAAATATGACTGGGTATATTGGCACCCGAAAATTCTGTTCGGAGAGACTGGAATGCTGATAGATATTTGTAGTCGCCATATTTTCAGAGATGAAGACCGTGCATTCTTCGGTGTTACTTGTATAACGATGTGGTCATTGCTATTGTAAGTGTCGTGATAGGTGGCTATTGGCTAGACTTTAAGTTAGCATTTCGTCGAGGTACAGATTCGCACGCTTCCCGTATAACGTGCCAGGGAATAGCATAACATCGGCTCTTGTTGCTGCTGCTGGCCGAGGTTCATCAGAGGCGCCAGGGGGGAAAGCTATCGTTGTGATTTTCACATTGGGAAATGATGTGTGTGTTTGTCAAGGTGCAGACAGCTGGGTTTTAAGGAAGACCCGCGTTTCACGTGCCACGGCCATTAGACACTGCGGACGACCTTTTCTTCGGTCTCAGCGTCGGAAAGGGTCGACCGGAAACCCCCCTTTTTATATAATACTTAGGCGAAGAGAGAGAGAGAGAGAGACAGAGACGGGGGGGGGGGCGAGGGAGTGAGCGAGAGAGAGGGGGGGGAGTGAGCGAGAGAGAGGGGGAGTGAGCGAGAGAGAGGGGGGAGTGAGCGAAGAGGGAGGGAAGAGAGACTGGAGAGAGAGAGGGGGGAGTGGAAGAAGAGAGGACTGGAGAGGAGGGGAGAGGAGGGAAGGAGAGATGGGAGGAGGGAGGAGTGGAAGAGAGAGAGAGAGGAGGAGTGGAAGGAGCAGAGAGAGAGAGAGAGAGAGTGGAAGGAGAGCAGAGATGAGGGAGGAGTGGAAGGAGAGAGAGAGAGGGAGAGTGGAAGAGAGAGAGAGAGGGAGGAGTGGAAGCGAGAGAGGACTGCGAGAGAGGGAGTAGAAGGAGAGAGGACCTGGAGACGCAGGGGCAGGAGTGAAGGAGCAGAAGGACTGGAAAGACGAGGAGTGGAAGACGAGAGGACTGGAGCAGAGAGAGAGAGGAGGAGTGGAAGGAGAGAGGACTGGTAGAGAGGGGAGGATGTGAAGGAGAGAGGACAGAGACAGAGAGAGGAGAAAATTAGGGGGAAGAGAGGAGGAGAAAGGAGAAGGGTCGAGAGAGGAGAATAGAGGGGGGAGAGGAGAGAGGAGGGAGGAAGGAGAGAGAGGAGAAGGTAGGAGAGAGGATGGAGGATAGGAGAGAGCAGAGCGAGAGGAGAGAGAGGAGAGGACGAGGAGAGGAAGAGGAGACGCGGAGAGGCCGAGGAGAGGAGAGGAGAGGGTCCCAGAGAGGAGAGGAGAGGAAAGAGGGCGGAGAAGAGAAGGAGAGAGAGGGAGAGGGCAGAGAGGCGCAGTACGTAGATGAGGAATAAGGAGAGGGGCAAAGAAGGAGCAGGAGTAGGG
>NW_020868708.1:297100-299782 GCF_003789085.1 Penaeus vannamei
TGAGTTCTCGTTGATTTCTCAGATAGAGATGTGAGTCGATGAATAGATAAATAGATGAATAAATGATTACATAGATGTACAAATCGATGGATAAAGGAATAAAGAAATGTATGGATGAAAGAACAAATAAATGCATGCATGAATAAATTGATAAATATATAAAATTAATGAATAAAAAAAAAATAGATAAATGGATAAAAGACTGAGTTCATGAAAAGATTAAAATAGAAATAAATAAATGGACGAATGGTTCAATAAATGAATCAAATACGTTCTAATTAAGGAAAATAAAATAATCGAAAAGAAATCGATTAAACTTCTAAACTGACTGGTAAAGCATCAGCTCAAGAGACTAAAAAAGATGAATCCAATTATTTTGAAGTGACAAAAAAAGAAAGAAAAAAAAGAAAAAGAAAAAGAACAGAAAAGAAATGAAAGAAAGAAAGAAACACACACATACACAACACACACACGCACACACACACACACACAGACACAACGAGGCCTCATTCCCAGCCAAAGAAACTTGGACAGATGATGATGACGTGACAAACGAGATTAAACTGATGAAGCTAAAACTTTTTTTTTCTTTTTATTTTTCTTTTTTTTCTTTTTTTTTTTTACTTCTCTGCTCTGAACCCCATCGCGTCGGAACCATCTGGAAGCGAGAAGAAAACATGGCTGTTTGCTTCTTCCTGAATGTCATAACATATATCTTCATCTTAATACACACTGTCAACGAGGGAGAAGGAGGAAAAAATAGAGAGATGAGATGGTGGAGGTATAGGGAAAACAGGCAGAGAGAGAGAGAGAGAGGGAGGGAGGGAGGGAGAGAGAAGCAGACAGAGGAGGGAGAGAGAGAGAGAGAGAGAAGAGAGAGAGAGAGAGAGAGAGAGAGAGAGATAGAGAGAGAGAGAGAGAGAGAGAGAGAGAGAGAGAGAGAGAGAGAGAGAGAGAGAGAGAAGAGGACGGACGGACGGAGAGAGAGAGAGAGGGAGAGAGAGAGAGAGAGAGAGAGAGAGAGAGAGAGAGAAGAGAGGGAGGGAGGGAGGGAGGGAGAGAGAGAGGAGAGAGAGGAGAAGAGAGAGAGAGAGAGGAGAGAGAGAGAGAGAGAGAGAGAGAGAGAGAGAGAAGAGAGAGAGAGAGAGAGAGAAGGGTGGGGGGGGGAGATAGATACAGACAAATAAACACAGTAAGAGAAAGATGTACCACGTAAGAGAGAGAGAGAGAGGAAGAGAGAGAGAGAGAGAGAAAGAAGAGAGAGAGGCAGACAGACAGATACACATCGTAAGAGAAAGCTATACCACGAGAGGCAGACAGACAGACAGACAAACAAAGAATGAGAGACAGAGAGACAGATAAATGCAGTAAGAGAAAGATATACCAAAGATAGATAGGTAGATAGATAGATAGAGAGAAACACAGTAAGAGAAAGATATTGCAAAGAGAGAGAGAGAGGCAGACAGACAGATAATCACACCAGGAGAAAGATATACAAGAGAAGAGAGAGAGATTGAGTAACAAAGAGAAAAATGGAAAGAGAGAAAGAGCGAGAAAGACAGAGAGAGACAAAAAGGGAAATCATTTCAATAATTTCCTCAGGAAGCGGCATCCCTCCCCTACGAACAAACACACATATACCCCCCCCCCCAGCCACTTTCTCATCAAGATCACATCGAACTGCATTTCATCGCTGCCAAGACCCGGATGTGATGGAGCGTTCCGTGTGCAAAATAGATCATAATTACGGGCAAATGAAACGCTTATCAAGTATAAAGCGCATTGGTATTTGTCCTATGCAATGGCCCAACTGGCAACTGTTTTACAAGACAAATAATAAAGCAAAAAGCAGAAGGCAAGATACGATTTGTCTTAGGAGGAGAAAAAAAAAAAAACGAACAAGCATGGAAGAAAGCGGGAAAGACGTAGAGAGTCGAAAAAAGAAGATGCTACATTTACGATTTTTTCTTGTTTTAAAAAACAGGAAGAAATGGCAAAGGGTGTAATTAATGCCACAATAAAATGATCCGATTTTTATTGTCCTGTTTTTTGAACATTGGAGATTGCAGTGAAAGTTCCCAGATACTTTGGGCTTCTGCAAAGGCAAGAGAGAGAGAGAGAGAGAGAGAGAGGAGGAGAGAGAGAGAGGAGAGAGGAGAGGAGAGGAGAGGAGAGGAGAGAGGAGAGAGAGGAGAGAGAGGAGGGAGAGGAGAGGAGAGGAGAGAGGGAGAGGAGAGGAGAGAGAGAGAGAGAGAGAGAGGAGAGGGAGAGAGAAGAGAGGAGAGGAGAGAGAGAAGAGAGGAGAGGAGAGAGAGAAGAGAGGAGAGGAGAGGAGAGAGAGAGGAGAGAGGGAGAGAGAGAGAGGAGAGAGAGAGAGAGAGGGAGAGAGAGAGAAGAAGATGAGAGAGGAGGAGAGAGAGAGGAAGAGAGAAAGAGGTCAGAAGAGACCAGTAAAGCTTATCTATTCACCCCGTCAAGTTTTGACAACAACTGTATAACATACATTATTGAAAACCATATTTTCTAAGGCAGAAGATCAATATTCAGTTTTATTTACATCCGCCTCATGATTTTACAAAAATTGACCCATGTTGAATAACTTTCCAAATAAGCAGAAACATTTTTTTTTTTTTTCTTTTTTCAAATCTGAATAGGAAACACTTTTATGATATTGAAGAAGCA
>NW_020868708.1:309750-317250 GCF_003789085.1 Penaeus vannamei
TCACTCTTCATTCTTTTCTCACTCTTCATTCTTTTCTCACTCTTCATTCTTTTCTCACTCTTCATTCTTTTCTCACTCTTCATTCTTTTCTCACTCTTCATTCTTTTCTCACTCTTCATTCTCGTTCTCTAATCTCGCAATTCCGAAGAATGGAAATTCAGAAACTCCTTGTCTGTTCTCTTCTCCACCCTCCTCCTTTCAGCTTCTGCTACACATCCCTCCTCCCTCCCTCTCGAATGCTCATTTTTCTAGTCATTAGGATCATTCAGCCAAGTTTACGATCAAGAAAGCCTCACACAGCCTCCCAAGTCCACACATTTTCTCGGGAAATGCATACCTCTGCTTGTCGCTAATAACGGCTTCTCTGCGAAATCCAAAAAGACTCGCCTGGAACTCCATGACTCCTACCGCGTACCGGCGCCCCACGATCCAGCTCCTACTGTATCCTAAACTGCCGCTGCACCCACTTGTTCACCTGAACGACAGCCGCCCTTTCGTTCCCACTTGACTCTTGTACATCACACCTCCATCCTGTGCTTGACTCAAGCATTCGATATCTAATCACCTGACCACTCCAATAACCTGCTCTCACCCTCCACGACAATCGTTTCAACCCTTACATTAGTGCGACGAAGCACCAGTTCTAAGCCGGATCCTCTTCCCCTGCCACGGCGTACTTGCGTGCCACGTACGGCGCACAAAAGTGGGGCACCGAAAAAAGTGGAGAGGGCGACGAGGCCCACGCCAAGTCCTCCCCCCCCNCTCTCGCTCTCTCTCTCTCTCTCTCTCTCCTCTCTCTCTCTCTCTCTCTGCTCTCTGTCTATCTGGGCTATCTCCTCTCTGTCTTTCTCTCTCTCTCTCTCTCTATCTGTCTATCTATTATATCTATCTGTTAATCGTATCTATCTATCTTATTCTATCTATCTATCGTCCTATCTATCTATTCTATCTGTCTGTCTGTTATCTAATCTTATCTACTCTATCTATCATCGCTCTGTCTAATCTATCTTTCTATCGTTAGTCTAATCATCTTATCTATCTGTCTGTCCATCTTATCTATGCTATCTATCATCTAACCAGTAATCTATCTAATACCCTTATCCTAATCCTCCGTCACAACTGCTCCTTCTATCTCTCCGTAACCCTTTCACATTCCCTCTTTCCTCCCCTCCCTTTCTTCCCTCTCTCCTCTCCCTTCCTTCCCTCTCCGACTCTCTCGCTCTCTCCTTCTCCTCTCTCCTCTCCAACTCTCCTTCTCCTTCTCTCCCCACTCTCTCCTTCTCCCCTCTTCTCCTTCATACCCCTATCCCTTACTCTTCCCTCCTCTCCCCTCTCGTCCTCTCCCCTCCTTCCCCTCTCTCTCCTCTCCTCACTCTCCCTCCTCTCCCCTCTTCCCCTTCATACCCCTCTCCTACTCCCCTCCTCTTCCCCTCCTTCTCCTCTCCCCTCCTCTCCCCCCCTCCTCTCCCTCCTTTTTCCCAGATCGTCTCTTCTCCCTCCTCTCCCTTTTACTCTCCCACTCTCCCCTCAACCCCTTCCTCTCCCCTCCCCTCTCCCTCCTTTTCTCCAGATCTCTCTTCTCCCCCTCTTCTCCTTCATACCCCTTCCCTCTCTGCGTCCCTCCTCTCCCCCTCTCTCCTCTCCCCTCTCTCCCTCTCTCCTGCTCGCCTCCTTTCCCAATCTCTCTTCTCCCTCCTCTAACTACTCTCCCCCACTCTCCCCTCACCCTCCTCTCCCCTCCCCTCTCCCTCCTTTTCCCAGATCTTCTTCTTCTCCCTCTTCCCCTACTCTCGCCCAGCTCTCCCCTCACCACTCCTCTTCCCCTTCCCGCTCTCCCTTCCTTTTCCCAGATCTCTCCCTTGGCATTAGAGAAAGGTTTATTAGATTTATGCGATCAAAATTGATTCATGGTTTTCACCGTCCTTGTTGAGGGAGAAAAGGAGGTGGCTGGGAGAGAGGGAGGGGGGACGGGGGGAAGCGAGCAGGGAGCTGGGTAGAGGAGGGCGGTGGGAGAGGGGGGAGGCCTGGGAGGACGAGGGATGTGGGGAAGAGAGTAGGCTGGAGGAGGGGATGGGAGGAGGAGGCAATGGAAGTGAGGTGATAGCGGGGTGGAGAGGGAGCTGGGAGGGAGCGATTGGGGGGAAGAGGTAAGAGGCGGAGCTGGAGGAGGGGATGGGGGCAGAGAGGGAGTGAGGGTGAGGCGGTTGTATGGGGTAGGAAGAATATTGTGTCTGTTGTTTGTTAGTCTGTGTGTGTGACTGAGTGTGTGTGTGCGTGCGTGGTGTTGTGTGTGTGGTGTTGCGTGCGTGCGGCCGTGCTGTGTACATGTTGTTGTATGTGTGTGTGTGGTGTGTGTATGTGTGTGTCATATGTTTGTTTGTTTGTTAGGTCTGTGTGTTGGCTCGAGGGGCATGAGTGTTTGTGTTTGTTTGATGTGTTGTTGTTTTATCCATTATATATGCTGATATCAGTTTATATACGTGTTAAGGTAATGAATTTTAAGAATAGCAGCATCAGCTAACATTCCCTAACACACAATGACACACACTGACTGCTAACATCCACTAACACATACTAGCACATACTAACTCACATTAACATCCACTAGCACATACTAATACATACTAACACATACTAGCATCCACTAACATAAACTAACACACACTAACATCCACTAGCACATACTAGCATCCACTAACACATACGAACACATACTAGCATCCACTAACACATACGAACACATACTAGCATCCACTAACATGTACTAACATATACTAACACACACTAGCATCCACTTACATCGACTAACACATGCTAACACACACCAGCACATACTAACATCCACTAACACATGCTAACATATCCACTAAGATCCACTAACACCCACTAACACATCCACTAACACATCCACTAACACAGCCCACTAACATCCACTAACACACCACTAACACCACTAACATCCTTTAACATCCACTAACACCCACTAACCACATCCACTAAACACAACCACAACACCCACTAACACATTCCTAACACCCACTAACACACCACTAACACTAACACCCAACTAACAAACCACGTAACACATCCACTAACACACCACTAACACATCCCACTTAACACTAACCCCTCCCACGAACACCCACTAACACAACCACTACCACTAACACCCACTAACACACACCACAACTAACCACACACCCACTACACACCCACAACACTAACACCACTAAACACATCCACTAACAAACTAACCACCCACTAACACACCCACTAACACCCACTAACACCCAACTAACACACCCACGTAACACACACTAACCACCCACTAACACATCCACTAAACACCCACTAACAACCCACTAACAACTAACACTACACCCACTAACACCCACTAACACACCCACTAACACAACCACTAACATCCACTAACACAACCACTAACACACCTAACTAACACCCACTAACACATCCACTAACACCCACTAACACACTAAACACACCACTACACCCAACTAACACATCCACTAACACCCACTAACACAACCACTAACACCCCACTAACACACCCACTAACACATCCAACTAACACCCACAACACATCCACTAAACACCCTCACTAACCACTAACACATCACACCACTAACACACACTAACAACTCCCACCTAACAAACCCACTAACACATCCCACTAACACCCACTAACACCCACTTAACACCCACTAAACACAATCCCACTAACACCCACTAACACCCACAACCAACCCACTAACACAACCACTAAACCACACCCATTACACACATTAAACCAGTGTAAATTATGTCCTTTTGAAGCCTCATCCAAGCCTATTAACTATAAACGGGCGCAAAACACGCCAAGCAATTAGCAGCAAACTTTTTCCCCGGTTCGAAAAGGGGGAGATGAAAAATGACACATGCGAAGAGGGATGAGAGGGAAGAAGGGAGGGAGAGAGAGAAGAGGTGGGGGAGAGAAGAGGGGATGAGATAAGGAAAGGTTGGAGTGGGGAGGGGTGGGCGAGATGAAGAGAGATGGGGGGGGGAGGTGGAGAGAGGGAGGAGGGAGGAGGAGTAAGGGAGGGAGGGAAGAGAGAGAGAGAAGAGAGAGAGAGAGAGAGAGAAAGAGGGAGAGAGAGAAGAGAGAGAGAGGAGAGACCGCAGCAGGAGAGAGAGAGAGAGAGAAGAGAGAGAGAGAGAGACAGAGAGAGAGATGAGAGAGAGAGAGAGAGAGAGAGAGAGAGAGAGAGAGAGAGAGAAGCGGAGGAGAGGAGAGAGGGCGAAAGAGGTGAGATAGAGAAGAGGAGAAAGAGGAGAAGACAGAAGACAAGAAAAGGGAAAAACAGACGATGAGAGAGAATGAATGAAGAGCAAGAAACGAAAGGAGAAAGATAGTAAAAGGATAAAAGAGACAGAAAGAAATGGAAGAGAAAATAGAAGACAGGAGCAGGATAATAAATAATAATAAATAAATAAAAATAGATAATAGATATTAATGAAAATAAATAATAAATATAAAGAAATAATAATAAATAAAAGGATAGCGAAGATAGAAAGAAAAGGAAGGAAAAGAGAGAAATTAATAAAAGATAAAATGAGGAATTTAACGATATGAGGTTGGTGAGATAAACGAAAACTGATAAAAGTAGAAAATGAGAAACTTGATAATAGCGATGTTGATGGAAGAGAAGAAATGCGATAAAGGAGACAGATAGAATTGATAATCATGAGGTTAGTTATGAGAATGAAGGAGAAGGGAAAATGAGACAGACGATACTATTAAATTAAATTATTAAATATTAAATTAAATATTTATTAAATATTGTGAAATAAATATAAATATAAATGAGGATATTAAATTGATATTAAATGAGGAGATAGACGATAATGATGACGTAAATACGAAACAAGAGAGAAAATGAGATAAACAAGACATATAAAAGACAGAATAAAATAAAATAGATGAGAGAGAAAGAGAGAAAATGAAATAACCGAGACAGATAAGAGAGAAAAACATCCAATAAAAAATCATAATTATGAGGTCAGTAAAGGAGAACCGAAGGAGAGAAAAAAATGAGAAAGATGATACGGTTAATGATGACGTAAATACGGAACAAGGAGAAAATGAGATAAACAAGACATATAAAAGACAGAATAAAATGGAAGATTTAAGAGAGAAAATAAGATAACTGAGACAGCTAAGCGAGAAAGAAATCATAAAAATTAATAATTATGAGGTCAGTAAAGGAGGACCGAAGGAGAGAAAAAAATGAGAAAGAAAATGAGATAAACGAGACATATAAAAGACAAAATAAAATAAAATGGAGAAAGAGAAAAAATAAGATAACCGAGACAGCTAAGAGAGAAATAATTCCCCAAAAAATCACAATTATGAGGTCAGTAAAAGAGAACCGAAGGAGAGAGAGAGAAGAAAAAAATGAGAAAGATGATACGGTTAATGAGGGCCTAAATACGGAACAAGGGAGATGATGAGGATAAAAAATAGAATGAGGGGGAAGGGAGGAATGAGAAGAGTTAGGAAAATGGGAAATCTTAGATGGAAATTTCAAAGTTTCTGAATAACAATAAGTAAAAAAAGGAAGTTCTGAATTCGGTTAATTATGAGAGGGAGAAGGGAGAGAGGGAGAGGGAGGGAAGGAGAGGGAGATGAGAGGGAGAGAGGGAGAGGGAAGATGGGGGAGAGAGAGGGAGAGGGAGAGGGATGGATGGAGAAGGGAGAAGGGAGAGAGGGAGAAGGGAGAGAGGGAGAGGGGAAGGGAGAAGGAAAGGAGAGAGGAGAGGGAAGGGAGAAGAGAGAGGGAAAGTTAGGAGTGAGAGGGAAGGGAGATGAGAGGAGAGAGGGAGAAAGGGAGAGGGAGAATGGAGAGGGAGAAGGGAGAGAGAGAAGGAAAAGGAAGAAGAAGGAGAGGGAGGAGGAAAAGAGGAGGAAAGGAGGGAGAAGGGGAGAGGGTGAGATGAGAGGGAGAGGGGAGAGAAGGAAAAGGAAGAAGAAGGAGAAGGAAGGGAGGAAAGAGGGGGAAAGGAAGGGAGAAGGAGAGGGGGAGATGCAGAGGGAGAGGGGAGATGAGGGAGAAGAAGAGGTGAAAATGGAAGAAGAAGGAAGGAGAAGAAAGGAAGGGAGATGGAGAGATGAGAGAGAGAAGGAAGAGGGAGAAGGAAAGGGAAGAGGGAGGAAGAGAGTGGGAGAGGAGAGGGAGAGATGAGAGGGAAGAGGGGGAGATGAGAGGAGAGAGGGAGAAGAAAAGGAAGAAAGAAGGAAGGGAGAGGGAAAAAGAAGTGGGGAAAGGGGAAGGGAGAGGGAGAGATGAGAGAGAGAGAGGGAGAAGGGAAGAGGAAGAGTCGAGAAGAGAGAGAGGAGAGGGAGAGGGGAGATGAGAGGGAGAAGGAGAGAGGGAGAGGGGGGAGATGAGAGGGAGAGGGGAGGAGAAGAAGGGAAGAAAGAAGAGAGGCAGAGTGAGAAAAAAGAGGGAAAGGAAGGGGGAGGGGAGAAGGGGAGATGAGAGGGAGAAGGGAGAAGAGGGAAAAGATGGAAGGAAGGAGGAGAGGGAGAGGGAAGAGGGAAGAAAGGAGAGGGGGGAGATGAGAGAAGAAGGCAAGATTTTAGAAGAGAGAGTGAAAAGATAGAGATAGAGTTAGAGAGAAAAGAGAGAGAGTTAGAAAAGGAGAAGAAAATATATAGCAGAAAGGCAGAAAAGAGGGAGAGAGAAGTTAGCGATAGAAGAGAGTAGAAGAGAAGAGAGCGAAGAGAGGAGAGAGAAGAGAGAAAAAGAGAGAGAGAGAAGAGAGAAATGAGGAAGAAAGAAGAGAGAGAAAAGAAAACACAAAACAAAAAAGAAAAGGAAAAAGAAGCCAAGAACGAAACACGATATATATCCAAAACAAAAGAGAAAAAACGGACAAGTAGAAGAATATCACCTTCTTATCTTCTCTTTTATTGTCTTTCTTGAAAGATTTAATAAAAAAATAAAAAATCGTTTCCCGACAGCAAAAATTGTCCGCTCCCCCCCCGCCCCTCCCCCCCTCCCCCCTCCCCCTCTCTCTCTCTCCTCTCGTAGACTTTTTATTCCGTGGAAAGTTTGTTAATTATATTATCTGTATCTCGACATTTATTGTTCGTCTGATCTGTTTTCGATATGTTAAATACGGTCTTTCTTGTTGGTTGTTGTTGTTGTTGTTTTTTATTTTTGTTTGTTTTCTTGTTTTTATGATTGTTTCTTTCTCTCCCTTTATTTACAATGTCGCGTTCGATTTGTTTATGTTTTTTTTGTTTTGTTTTTTTATCTTCATCATTCACTTCATCTCATGTCTCTCTCCTCATTCTCTCTCTCTCTCTCTCTCTCTCTCTCTCTCTCTCTCTCTCTCTCTCTCTCTCTCTCTCTCTCTCTCTCTCTCTCTTCTCTCTATCTATCTTCTATCTCTCTCTATTTATAATCTGTCTGTCTTACTATCTATCTGTCTAGTCCT
>NW_020868708.1:322250-324750 GCF_003789085.1 Penaeus vannamei
CCTCTTCTTTCTTCCTCTTCTCCTCCCTCTTCTTCTTCATCTTCTCCTCCCTCTTCTTCTTCATCTTCTCCTCCCTTCTTTTCTTCATCTTCTCCTCCCTCTTCTTCTTCATCTTGTCCTCCCTCTTCTTCTTCATCTTCTCCTCCCTCTTCTTCTTTCATCTTCTCCTCCCTCTTCTTCTTCATCTTCTCCTCCCTCTTCTTCTTCATCTTCTCCTCCCTCTTCTTCTTCATCTTGTCCTCCCTTTCTTCTTCATCTTTCTCCTCCCTCTTTTCTTCATCTTCTCCTCCCTCTTCTTCTTCATCTTCTCCTCCCTCTTCTTCTTCATCTTCTCCTCCCTCTTCTTCTTCATCTTCTCCTCCCTCTTCTTCTTCATCTTCTCCTCTTCTTCCTCTTCTCCTCTTCTTCCTCCTCCTCCCACTCTACTATTACTACTAATACTACTCCCACTTTACTTCTCCCTCTATACTTCTCCTCTTCCTCTTCCTCCTTCCCCTCCCCCTCCCCCTCCTCCTCTCCTCTCCTCTCCTCTCCTCTCCCCTCTCTCCTCTCCTTTCCCTCTCTCCTCCTCTCCTCTTCCCTCTCCCCTCCTCTCCTCTTCCCTCTCCCCTCCTTCCCTCTTCCCTCTCCCCTCCTTTCCCTCTTCCCTCTCCCCTCCTTTCCCTCTTCCCTCTCCCCTCCTTTCCCTCTTCCCTCTCCCCTCCTTTCCCTCTTCCCTCTCCCCTCCTTTCCCTCTTCTCTTCCCCTCCTTTCCCTCTTCTCTTCCCTCCTTTCCCTCTTCTCTTCCCTCCTTTCCCTCTTCTCTTCCCCTCCTTTCCCTCTTCTCTTCCCCTCCTTTCCCTCTTCTCTTCCCCTCCTTTCCCTCTTCTCTTCCCCTCCTTTCCCTCTTCTCTTTCCTTCCCTCTTCTCTTCCCTTCCCTCTGTTCTTCCCTTCCCTCTTCTCTTCCCTTCCTTTCCCTCTTCTCTTCCCTTCCTTTCCCTCTTCTCTTCCCTTCCTTTCCCTCTTCTCTTCCCTTCCTTTCCCTCTTCTCTTCTCTTCCCTTCCCTCTTCTCTTCCCTTCCCTCTTCTCTTCCCTTCCCTCTTCTCTTCTCTTCCCTTCCCTCTTCACTTCTCTTCCCTCTTCTCTCCTTCCCTTCCCTCTTTCTCTTCCCTTCCCTCTTCTCTTCTCTTCCCTTCCCTCTTCTCTTCTCTTCCCTTCCCTTCCCTCTTCTCTTCCCTTCCCTCTTCTCTTCCCTTCCCTTCCCTCTTCTCTTCCCTTCCCTCTTCTCTTCCCTTCCCTTCCCTCCTCTCTTCCCTCCTCTCTTCCCTTCC
Organism: Penaeus vannamei; assembly: GCF_003789085.1. Taxonomy (NCBI): domain Eukaryota; kingdom Metazoa; phylum Arthropoda; class Malacostraca; order Decapoda; family Penaeidae; genus Penaeus; species Penaeus vannamei. The sequence goes on from NW_020868708.1 coordinate 323,563, forward strand.
CTCTTCTCTTCTCTTCCCTCTTCTTTCTTCTTCCCTTCCCTCTTCTCTTCTCTTCCCTTCCCTCTTCTCTTCCCTTCCCTCTTCTCTTCCCTTCCTTTCCCTCTTCTCTTCCCTTTACTTCCCTCTTCTCTTCCCTTCCCTTCCCTCTTCTCTTCTCTTCCCTTCCCTCTTCTCTTCTCTTCCCTTCCCTCTTCTCTTCTCTTCCCTTCCCTCTTCTCTTCCCTTCCCTCTTCTCTTCCCTTCCCTCTTCTCTTCTCTTCCTTCCTCTTCTCTTCTTTCCCTTCCCTCTTCTCTTCTCTTCCCTCTTCTCTTCCCTTCCCTCTTCTCTTCTCTTCCCTTACCTCTTCTCTTCCCTTCCCTCTTCTCTTCCCTTCCCTCTGTTCTTCCCTTCCCTCTTCTCTTCTCTTCCTTTCCCTCTTCTCTTCTCTTCCCTTCCCTCTTCTCTTCTCTTCCCTCTTCTCTTCTCTTCCCTTCCCTTCCCTCTTCTCTTCCCTTCCCTCTTCTCTTCCCTTCCCTCTGTTCTTCCCTTCCCTATTCTCTTCCCTTCCCTATTCTCTTCCCTTCCCTCTGTTCTTCCCTTCCCTCTTTTCTTCCCTTCCCTCTTCCCTTCCTTTCCCTCTTCTCTTCCCTTCCCTCTTCGCTTCCCTTCCCTCTGTTCTTCCCTTCCCTCTTCTCTTACCTTCCTTTCCTTCTTCTCTTCCCTTCCTTTCCCTCTTCTCTTCCCTTCCCTCTGTTCTTCCCTTCCCTCTTCTCTTCCCTTCCCTTTCTCTTCCCTTCCCTCTTCTCTTCCCTTCCTTTCCCTCTTCTCTTCCCTTCCTTTCCCTCTTCTCTTCCCTTCCTTTCCCTCTTCTCTTCCCTTCCTTTCCCTCTTCTCTTCTCTTCCCTTCTCTCTCTTCTCTTCCCTCTTCTTTCTCTCCCTTCCTTCCCTCTTCTCTTCCTTCCTTTCCCTCTCTTCCCTTCCTTCTCTCTTCCTTCCCTTTTCTTCCTTCCTTCCTCTCTTCCCTTCCCTCTTCTCTTCCCTTCCCTCTTCTCTTCCCTTCCTTTCTCTCTTCTCTTCCCTTCCCTCCTCTCTTCCCTTCCCTCTTCTCTTCCCTTCCCTCTCCTCTTCCAACCCAAAGGCTGCACGGGTCGAGTGTAAACTTTGTTAATTAGTCGATTAGAGACGCCTGGCGGTGATTTGTCCGGCTC
>NW_020868708.1:343602-346102 GCF_003789085.1 Penaeus vannamei
CTCATTCATATCATTCATTCATCTATTATCATCCATCGATCTGTTATGTATTTCTCTCGCTCATTATCAAATTATCTCGCTCTCTTCTACTCATTGTTCTCGTCCACTTTCAACAGCTTATCATTATTTACCATATCACATGTAATACATCTTATATTAATTATCTTTCATTATATTGCTTACTCCGAAAAGTACATTCTCTTCTTGTGTTGCCTCCTTTGTTCTTTACTATCATGACCACCCCTTTCACTAATGCCATCATTTTTCATTACTATCTTCTTTAAAACCCACTTACCTATTAATCATTATTTATCTGGCTTGTCTATTGTTCATTACTATTATTGTCATAATTCATCAACTGTTATTCCTCACATTCATCATTAATTATCATTTGTTATCATTCCCATTGTCTATCTTACATATCGATATCATTATCATTCTTAACACTTTGTTTATCAATATTTACGCTCTATTCATAATCATTGTTTTATCCTTCTTAATACGTACATTTCCATCATGAATACTAATGTTTGTCATCTTCAATATTATCATTTCATCATCATTATCATTTGAATTATTATTCAAGTAACAGAGACTGTCTGTTATCGATTAAACTCGCTCAACTTATTCGACATCTGTTTCTTTTTATCAATATTAATTATATATCTTGGCGCACTACCATCCACTCTCCTACTCTATACAGCGTATCAATGTCAATAATTACTATAGTCATACCCATCATGTAAATATACCATATATCTTAATTCGGAATTACAATTATTTGTCATGCGATATCACCATTTATCATTTACCACTCATTAACTTATTCCTTGCTCCCATACTTCTTTTATTATTAACTCTATCTATATCATATATATTGATTATAATATCATTTTTACATTATTCTCTTAAATTCTTCTACGGACTAAGTTTATTCTCAAATGGTTTATTCTATAATACGACATTATCATCATTTTTCCCATTATTGCGCACTTAATGACTCTATTATCACCTGAGTATTCATGAATAGCATTGTATTCATGTTTAGATAATTTAACAAATAATATAATCAGATTTATCGTTAACCATCATTACTCCATTACACATTAATTTTTGGTTAATTTAAACTATTGGTTTGTTATTGTTATATGTTATTAGCCAATTACTAATCTCTATTAATCTCAAATTATTAGCTATTATACCACTCATATATTATCATTCATTATTAACTATATTCATATTACCTTACACTACCGATATTGATAAATATATGATCAATCATATTGATGATCTGATTAACATTATCAACATATCGAGAATAGAATAATAATAATGAATGATGAATTATTGCAAAAGAATAATGATACCAGTCATAAGCAATAATGATAATTATCAAAATCCTAAACAAAGTAATGTTTGATCATGAATAATTTGATAACGATAGTAGTAATAATAACGATAATAATAAATGATAATAATAGTACTGGTTATAGTAACAACAATAATATCAGTAATGATGCTAATAAATGACTGGTGATAGCATGTATGCTAATATATGATAATTAGATAACAATAGAAAATAATAATAATTATCAAAATAAACTAGGATAATAAATGAGATGACTGATAAAGTCATAATAACTACACATACTCCCGTAATACAACCATAGAAACACGGCAGAAGGTAATTGTATTTTTGAAGTCAATGATTAATAATAATAATATAATAATGAATAATAATAATGAGATAATAATAATAATAATAATAGATGAATAATAAGTAATAAATATACAATAATAATATTATAATAATTGAATCCAAGATAATAAATTAATAATATAATAATAATTAATAATTAGAATATTAATAATAATAATAAACAATAAATAATAATAATATTAGAATAATAATTATAATACATTAATATCATGGACTAAATAATATAATAATGGATATATAATTGAATACTAATAATAACTAATAAATAATACTCAATAATTAATAATAATAATAATCAACTTATAAGTATAATAATCACCATACACAATAAATAGTAAATAATACAATATAATAAAATATATAATAATAATTAAATAATAATTAATAAATAATAATAATAAATAATTATAATAATTAATAAATTAAATATGTTTATATATGAATAAATGTAATAATGATATAACATTTAATGATGATAACTGATGATTTTAATTATAATTGAGATGTTATGATTGATGAATGATAGTAATTATACTTAAATAACAGCACACAACAATTCACAATAATTGATCTACTTATATGTAATGAATATAATATATAATAGATAAAAATAGATAAATGATGATGAAACATATAAGTGATATATATTGATTAGATAAATAAACAATAAGAATGAAATGATAGTTTAGATAATAAATAAGAAAATTATAATATAATAATAAATTATTAAGTAATTATATAATGTATATTAATGATAATACAATAATAATTTCTAGATTG